>WAAB01016726.1:29286-102684 GCA_013389865.1 Piaya cayana | reverse complement strand
TTCTCTGTTTACAAACAGCAACTGGCATTCTAGTATTTCCTTGTATTTGCAGAAAATACTGCAAATTGTTTTTCTTCTGAATCGTGGAAGGGGGCATAATGTAAAAGTGATGGAGGTGTACATACTGTCTAACCATTCCTTCCCACTTTTAAGAATGTGATGCTACAGGATTGTTCCCCTTTGCTTGTAAAGCACCTCACATTTAGGTTATGCTTTTGAATAAGGTTAATCCTGCGCTATGCAGCTTTGCCTCTGTGTGTGCTGGCGCAATAAGTCATGCAATTATGTTGAACTTGGAGAACTAATGTTCTGTTGAAAGGGCAGTCTTTTTTTGCAGGATGCATTTTTAGCCAGATCAGTGTTCCAGCTGTGTTTCTTGTGCAGACATCCAAAGTCTTGTACAGTCTGAAAAGAGAAATGGAGAACAGGAGCAGATAACCTAGGCAGCTCAGTTTTCATCTGACTCTATTTAATACTCTGTATAGCTGTGTTATTTCACTTCCTCCTAAGTGTTAATGTTAAAAGTGGGTGGAGGAAAGGAGGATAATGTGTCAAACATTGAGGTGTTTTCCATTCAATTCACTGTAATCTGAAAACTCAAAGATCTAAAAGGACAGTTTGATATACGTTAGGTTCAAATTATGCTTTAATAATCTTTTATTACATTTTGAAATGAATTTTTAAAACATGCTTTTATTTCAGCAATAAGTCATAGGTCATATTTAAATGAATCTGGCATTTTAACTTTGAAGAAACAACCAGTAAGCAAGTACTTTTGCTGAATTGGATCTGTATACCTCTGTAATGTAGCTTCTGATGTGCGTGCTGGTATGTGAGGTAAATCTTTAGCAATTTGGCTGTAGTATTTGCAACCAACTGCATTCCTCGTTTCACCTTTTGATACATTTGCTCAAGTTGATGTGTGCACATGCTGAACATGCAGTGCTGTTATAAAACTGGCTTTAGATTGAAGTTCATAAGACGTCTTGTACATTATTCATTCCAGCCACAAGGTGACTTGTGCTGCTGTGTTGCTCTTATTGGGCTGGAATTGTATGAGAAAGTAAAGATTCACAACGAAGGACAGCATACAGAAATAGCTGAACCAAAGGCAATTGGTAACATGCCAGTTGCACTTTTTTGGCCGGGCCTGATATTGATTGACAAGATTAGATAGTGTGATAGATATCAGTTGTGCTGAGGTGGAATTTAATGTCAGCCAGTTTGTGTTTGGTAGTTAATTGTTCTTAGAAGTGACGTATAAAAGCTGATGTCATTCTTTGACTAGCAAAATGTGTCAGAATACCATTCATGATTGCTTAGTTCTGTATGTTCTGGTAATACCTTGCTGTTTCCTGTGGGAATGTTATGACTTCCTAGCAACTTTGAACTTCAATAAATTGATGCCTTCGGGTTGAACACATCTACCTTTTCCATATCTAAAACTCGTGTTGTTCAATGTCCAATTGTTAATTGGCTTGCTTCTTTATAGTAAGACGTAGTAAATAATCGGAGGCCTAACATGAAAGATCAACAACATCTAGGCAACAAAAAGAGAAACATAAGTTTATGAACCCTTGGAAATACCAGCAGTCTTTAAAGGTGATCTAGTCCAATACTCCTTCAATGAGCAGGGACTGCATCCTGTAGTATATCACTTAATCTGAGTATTAACCTGTTTTGTTTGTTGGTTTTTTTCCAGTTGGTCCAACAGTTATTCAGGCTTTTTCTGTTAAATTTTCTCTGAACAAGGTGCTGCATTAAATTAAAATTAAATACCTGAATGGTTTCTATGTGTAGCGTGACTTAAAAGTATCACAATCATCCACGTAGTTGTTATTGTAAATATGTGTATACACAATCCATTTTAGTTGTCAGTGGTAATGAAGATAATAAGAAACTTTCAGTAGGTGTAGGATGCATCTCTGCTCCTCAAACTTGAAGATGATTCCTAGTGAGCTGCCTGAGTAGTGTGTTCATTCCACAGTGTCCTTTGAAGAGCAGGAACAATGCTTACTATACCCAAAGTATGTTTCCTTTGTATTCTCCACTTCTCTGATTTCAATCTGCCATACCAAATGAAAAGATGGGATGAAGGGACCTTCTGAAACATAATATCCTGACCCTTAAAAGAACAGGAAATCTTTTAGGGCATTAGCAGAAAAATATGTTTTAGAAAAAACTCTGCTCTCCTAGTGAGAATTAAGCATCTTTTTGACAATGCATCAGTACTGGAAGGAATTTGTCACATTTCTGTCACTTTTGATAATATTCTAGTCTCGATCTTAAAATTTTAAGGTCAGATGTAAGGAATACATTTTTGGAAGGTGAGTTGAAAAGTGTTCAAATACACTGCCTGTGTGTCACTGCTGTCATTGGTTTGGGAAAAGAGATAAGTGTGTGCAGAGGGTTCAAATCTGAACAGAGGAAAGGAGTGGCTGCTGTTAAATATTCCCTCTGAGCATTTGTTGCATTAGCTTAAAATGTGAAGTTAGATTGCTGGCTGGTTTGTGTCCCCTTGTTCTTTTTAAATATATGTGAGGGAGAACTTTTGTTTTCAGTGCAGAAAGGTAGTAAATTATGAGAGTTGTGCTGCGCGCAGAATTTCAGCAATTTAAAATATAATAACCAGTGAGATGACCCTGCAAAGTAGGAATATTTGGACTGGGTAATATTGCATCAGTGTCAGATACTTCCGAGTAACTCTTCAAAGTATTTTTTAAAGAATGCAGACATTGCTATAAATACCTTGTCTTGGCAAGTGAAACATCCAGTCTACACAGTCTTTACAGCCCATCTGAAGGTTATTGATTAAATACAAGACAACCACATGAAATGATCTGTTCAAGGAGAGCAGTCTTTGGATACATGCTTTCTGTGAAGTGCTCAAATGTTTAAATTTTTTTACTGTAGCACTGGGGCAGAAAAAGATCTTGCAGTTCTAATGATGTGAAGAATTACAACAGTGTGTATGTTATCAATTAACGACTGTAACAAGCCTAAGATAAGAGTGCTACAAAGACTGGGCATTCTTTGCAGGAAGAAAGGCTGGAGCAGGCAAAAAGCCATGAAATTCTTCAAGTGCTGCCAAGAGACAGCAGACTTTACAGAAGATGAAAAGAGGGGTCTAGATGACTAATTCAAGATGAGGAAGTGAAGTAGTATGTCACAAAAGAAACCAAAATAGGAAGTAAGATACTTGGTAGTATTACAAAATGTGTGGAGTAAAATAGAAACACCAGCTGTATTACTGAAGGAGCATTCATTTACATTTTTGTGATATGTAGGAGAACAGAGAAAGGCATAAGAAGATCATATTTGAGGAGTGACAGATGCTGTGCTTGTGTTTAGTATGTGTTGACCTTAGTAGCCACTAAGGTCTTTGTTTACCTGAAGTGGGGGCAAAAAAAGCCCCTGCTTATTAGTAGCCGCAGCTGAGGGTGTGCAAAGTTCTGAGGTCTATATTCACAGAAGACAAAAACCTAAAATATAGATTGTTTTGAAAGATCATGGATAAATCTGTGGGGAAAGAATAAGACTAAAAAGAGTTACTTTCACATGGGTTTTGTTTCAAGGACTCTTTTTCTTGTATGAGACTCGTAGCTTCCCATGTCTTTTGACAAGCAAGCAGGCTATCTAATACTTTGGTAAGCAAAATAAAAATAGAGAAATAACATTACTGTAGCAAGATTTCCATATACCATGTGGTTGTCATGTAAAGGAGGAGAATATGTTTCATCAGAATAATAAAAAAACCCAAACTTGAATGTGCTGGAATCTAGATTTTGATTTTTCTATTGCTGCTGTTGTTTACACTGTTTAAAGCATTTATTTTTGCTTCCATAGTACCTCTTGAGTTAATCCTGAGTATCTATTGAAGAATAGAATAATTATCGAACAACTGTTAAACTGGATCAAAGGGGTTAAAAATTATCTGAAGGAAAAGGAGGTGGGAAGATTTGGGCGTGTGCGCGTGCGTGCATGCATATATGATACAAACTACAGAATTGCTCAGGATTTACATTTCTGTCAGATGAATCATGATTCAGACCAACAGCTTTCAAAAATGCAGCTTCTGGAAATTGTCTGCTCCCTCTATAACAGCTCTGTGGGATTGAATTTGGCTGGGATTGGTTCGTAGCAAACCAGAAGACTGCTATATCGGCTGAAAATCATTTCCCTTGTGTAGCTGGTTGAAGGGTCTTAATAATGAGAATCCATAGGGAAAACTTTGAAAAGGATTTGAGGTATGTGCAGTCTCAATTTATAGCATCTTTTAAAGAAGTTTGAATGGATTAGTGTGTAGGTTCTTTTTACTCCACTTGGAAACATCTTGAACATTCTGCGCCTTTGTGCATAGCCTTTGTTGGAAGATATGTGAACAGGCTTATCTTTCACCAATATGTTTTAAAGTTGGTTTGCTGTGAAGGTTAATACTTTCTCCCGCATTATTTAATTATTATATTAATAAAACAGACAGCGTTTATATCATTGTTTTTTAATTTATGGTGATATTACTAATATATGGAAAGTTTGTGGTTATAAATATGTTAACTTTGCATTGAAAAGTTTTATTACTTTGAGGATTGGGGCTTTATGTTGTTTTTTATTAAGTTAAGATGTGTAGGCTGAAACTTCTACTCGGAGTAAAGGTTTAAAGCAGACTTGCAGCTGTAACACATGCTGAAATCTTCTGGTGGGGTTATAGATCACAGGGTAGCAGGTCTGTGTCAGCTAACACTAAGACTTTACTTTGTTACTTTTTCCAAACCTTCTGAAATAGTTCCTTAGCTCTAGAGGATGACATCCAGGGGATCATCTCATTTACTGGTGATTGGCTAACAGCCAGATTACCACCCAGTTGCCTGCTTGTGCCGCCCTCACTCTGGAAGGGAAAAGGGGGTAAAGTAAACAGAAACCGTGAAGCAACAGGTTGAGATAACAACAGGGAAATGGCTTACAGTTGTGGACAAAACTGGCTGTGCTTTGGGAAAACTAATTATTTCCAATTAAAATTGATTAAGGTAGTGAGAAACAAACGTTAAAACACACACCTTTTCTCTCCCCTCTCCCAGGCTCAGCTTTATTCCTTCATTCCAGACTCCCTAAACTACATACTCACCCCTGCCCCTGCAGGCTGGTATGGAGGGTGGCAGGGTGCTGTAGTCAGTACGGAGTGTTATCTCTCTGACACTCCTTCCTCAAGTCTTTCTACTGCTCTGGTGTGGGCTCTCCACAAGCTACTGTTCCTTTGGGAATATCCTTGCACCTCATTTCTGGGGTCCTCCATAAGCTGCAAGGAGATAACAGCTCTGCTATGGAGCTGCTCCTCCTCTCCTCCTCCCTTCTCTGACTTTGATATTCCCTTTCTTAGACATGTTTTCCCAGAGGTGCCGCTAGCTTGTTTGAGGGGCTCAGATGTGCCCTGTGGTGGGTCTGCTGGAAGCAACTGTGTCCCACACGGGGCAGCCGCCAGGCTCTTCCCATAGCAGCCACCCCTCCAGCCCTGCCTCTGCCAACAGCTCGCCACATAAACCCTGAACTCAGAGTTAGCAAGATATTAAGAACACAGTATTTTCTGGGTCATGAAGTTTCCCGCTACTACTGTTGCATGCCCTGTGGCCCTTTCAAAAGCTTATAGAGGAATTTAAAAGGTGTCTAAAGTAAGTAGTCCGGAAGTAGGTTGCTGTTTGTTCAAAAATTATAAGCTTGGAACATGCAAAAAATGTTAAGAACTTTGTTAATGAAATAAAAGAGTATGTGCAATAAAGAGTGTCTAAGTCTTGCAAATTTGCTTATGGATATCCTAAGAACAGTGCTTGTTTTTGTGGAGCATGTCATCTAGCTTTCATCAGTTAGAGGAACAGGCTGACATGAGTTACCTGCATGTGGGAGTTCTTAATGCAAATAAAATAATGAATGCCAAGAACTATTCATCTAATTCGTTAGCACTGAAGAAAAGAGAAAGAGAAAACAATGTGCCTTTGCTTACTTGTTAATATAAACTTACCTAATTCCTGAGCATGTCTGTACAGTGTTTCATTTCTCTGGGATTACACAAGCTTGGTGGTCAGAAATTTATAAATAGTCAACATTTCTGAAAAGTGTGGATGGAAGATAATACCCATGAAAACACTCTTTGCCTTATCACGGTTAATATCAGTGGTGTTTGCCTGCCACTTACAGTTAAAAAAATCTTTGGCAATAATTTATGGTACTTTTTTCTGACTGGCTATCTAGCTGACAGAAGAACGCCTGTTTTCTTCCAGTTTAACAAAAATATTTCAGCTGGCTTTGTCTGACACAGGAAATGGAGGGAAATGATGTTGAGAACAGTCCACGTGCATTATAGAATTGATAAGCTTCATGTGAAGGTGAAAATTCCAAGTTCAGCTACTGGCCAGCGAAACTTTCTCCTTAGAGTATGTATGCACCAATTCCATTCATTTGTGGCCTGTATTACTTTTCATCAAGAAAGACTAATATGGTAGTTAGAAGAAATCGTGTGGCACCAACAGGCTTTAATGAAAGCACGTTGAAGGAAATAGAAACAAAAGTCTCTGTGACTACTCTGCTCTTCCTTTTTACTATTGACTTATTTTTGGAACTTTTGGGGGATACATTGAAGTATACACGGTTAGTTTATCTGGGTCTAATAAATTTGCTCCTTTTGATTCAGCTATGCTTTGGTCAGTGTGGTCTAATATAACCTGCCTCAGCTGCGTTCATGTGGTTGCTTTTCTTACTGGAATAGCAGCTTAGCCTTTGCCGGTCTGCATGTGCCAGGAACCCAATATGATAGCTAGAATAATAGAATCACTATGTTGGAAAAGACCCACTGGATCATTGAGTCCAACAATTCCTGTTTTCCTCCTTCATCTTACTTTTTTCCATTAATTTTTTAAAACTTAATTTGACTTTGCATCTGAGTATTGTGCTTTTTTCTTACCTTTGTTTAACCCCATAGTTGAAGTGGAAGAAAAATTTGTTGACTTAACATTTCTTGCTGCACTGAGCCATCCCATAGATGAAAGGTTGAGGTCAGAAATTTTTCATACGGTCAGGTTGTTTCAGTTTTGCTGATGCAAAAGTGTTGAAGAAAGCTGGATACAGTTTCAGGGTTTAGTAGTGTGAGATTAAAAAGGATATAGGGTACCTAGTATTTGAAGAAGAATATATTCAGTAGTGTGAGTCTAGACATACAAACTGGTCATGAAAGTTTGCTTTCCTTTATTGAAAGATTGCTGAGATGGCATGGCAATACCCTAAATAAGATACTGCTGCTTGTTTGAATGCTGTGTCTTCCTAGGTATTGCACACTCCTGTCACGGTCCACTCGTAAGCGGACGCGTGATGGTTCATTTCATTTATGATTCCAGAGTGTAAATAATTCAAAGAGAGTTAAGGGAGTCAATTTTGGATCTAAACTGGCACTTTATTAATTATGCCCATGAAATGACTTACAGCTGAAAGAGAGAGAGAACAAGGAAAGAGATGGGGAGAAGAGGGAAGGAAAAGGGGTTCATAGCTACCACCATGGGTCCACAGATGTCCAGCATCTCTGGGAGTCCTGGTCCAGAAGGCGTCCCGTTGTTTCCGTCTTTGCTGGAGGTGATCTCATGGTGGAAGGGATCTTCTGTCTTGGTCTTCTGTTGCCGCTCACAATTCAGCTGCTCTGGAGCTGTCTTTTATGGTAGTCAATGCACCTGTAACCCACCTTTGCCTGTGGAGATGTGCCAGTCTCCACCTAGCAGGCCAAGAGAGGAGTGTCTGCAGGTCTCCTCCCCTTGCACTTGTGCTCCTTCTGGCAGCAGTGGTCGACCTGGGGTCTCCAGATGAAGGCCAGTAGTCATCATCACCTTGCGCGCATGCTCTGGCTATGGGTCTGTGGTAAGTCCCATCATTAATCTTCCTGTCTTTTCCTCCTTGCTTCATGGATCTTTCACAATGGTAGGGAGCAAGGAGGCTTGAAGACAGGTACAAAACATTTTTGAGATAAGGAAGCAGGTACAGGTAATTAGGTACAAATCATTCATTCCATACCAGTTCTGACTGTTTTCTGAGGCCTGCTTTTCTGATTTATACAGTCAAGTTCTGAGGCTAAAAATGAGGAAAAAAAAAGTTGAGACAGAAATTGATCCTTTGACTGACTCTTACAACTCCTAGACTTGGGGGGGGGGTTTGTCTGAGTGTTACTTCTGTGTGTCTGTCCCTTTAACAGATCTTTCTGATATGAAAGTACTGTTAACATCAATTTCTTGAGAAAGTGCGTCATCTATGGTAAGCAACATGCTCAGGGCCACATGTGAAGTTTCTCTGGATAGGAATTAAGTTCTCGTGTCTTTGATTTTAGGCTAGGTATTACTTTAGTATGTACCTGGTCGTACAGATTTCTACTTTTAAATTACATATGAAAAATTCAGGCCTCCTTCTCTAAGGATTTCTGTATCAGGTGAAGAATAAACTAGTTGTAGTGAGTCGCAGACTCTCGTTTTCCTAGTGGATAAGCTTTCTTTTTATTTTTTTTACTTTTGTGAGAGTAGAGGTATTACATGTTACAAGGAACAGTTGTTGACTAAAGATGTATAAAGGAGCACTCTATTTGGATTTGAACAAATGTAATAATTTTTTTTTCTGTCCCATTTACAAATATGACTGAAATAAGCATTGTCCAACATGTCAGGAAAAAACTGAAAGCCTTGGCACAAGTATCAAATATTATATGTGAAATATGGCCATGGGCTCTGTTCTTGATTTTGTTTTAAGAATATCTTGCCACTGTAAGACCTTATTATATTAATCTTGTTTCTCCAGTAGTATGTAAGAGTATCCATTGTAGTGTTTAAGACTATAGTGTGTGTAGTTCTGCCTTTCCTCTCGCCTGTTGGTAAAAAAACTGACCTGGTTCAGGACTCTGATAAAAGGTCAAGAGTTTCACTTGAAGACTGAAGAACTTACGGTAATGTAATGTACTACTAAAGAATTCTTGGGCATTAAACTCTTATGGTTTTGAATGGCATAGCAAATATTTTAAGAGGGAGAGACCTTCCCAAGTTTTGCTAGAGAAGGGATTTGTGTTCATCAAAGTATTACTGTACTTGTATTAGTCTGTGTGTGCAATTCACTTGCCTTCTCTGAGAGTTCAAGAATTGTGACTTTAATTTCATAGACTGTATTGACACTAAAAGTAATCAAGTCCTATCCATTTTCAGTAGCTTTGTTCTGAGTTAATCCTTTAAAGATAGTAGAATTGTATCTTTTGGTTTCTAATGACTTTGTTGTACTGCTGCTATTAAAGCAAGGAAATCCCTTACGACTGTCTAGCCTTTTCTGCATCCTGTAGTGACATGCTTGATGTGTTTGTGTGCATTCTTCTGCTAATACTGTCCATATTTAGTCCCACCGCTTTACGAAACTGTGTTTCAAGTACTTTGAATAGATGGCAAGTATATAAAAAGCCCTTTATCTTCTGTTTTCTTCATCCCATTTTTAATCTCCAGCCACAATTTTCCTAAAGTCTTGGGATTCTGCCATGTAATTTAAGTGCTTCTGCATTCTCCATTTTACTCCCACTCCTTTTTTTTTTTTTACAACCGTCTGAGAGAAATGGATCGTAGTTCAGCAATTAAAGTAACGGTTTTAGGGAGAGCTTAGACAAAACTGGTTGTTCATGTACATGTAGGAGTGGATTCGGTATAGTTGTTCCCCGTGGCTCTGCTTAACTTCTTATAATGGGATCAGCTTGTTCTGTGGTAGAAATAACACAGCAAAATGTGTTTGTTTGTAGACCAGAGTTCAACTGTTTTCTGAAATTATATAGATGTAGTTTGAGTTTTCTAAATACTAAATGAAGTGATGTCTATTCAAGTGTTTCCAATGTTGACTTAGATTTGCAAGAGTTCTTAATTTTGGAACTAAGTATAGAATTGCAGGAAAGGAACTAAATGGCTTTGAGTACTGTTTATAAAAAACTAGTAAAACTGCTTCACACCTTTAGGGTGGGCTCTCATTCATATTGAAAATCTCAGAAGCAGGAGTTTTGTATTGTAGAATCATTCTATCTAATGCATAAACAATACTGAGGCTGAAATGCCCCTGAACTAACCCTGTGAGGCTCTCACCTGTACTGTAGAAATCTTGCATTCCTGTCTATGGTGCTACAAATCCATGGCTGTAGAGCTTTGTCAGTAGCCTTGTGATTAGGTCACTCTAATGTGAAAATGGTGGATTTGGCTATTTTTTAGGTAGAACAGATACTAGAACCTGGTATGTAGTTTCTTTGGAGTGCCTTGACCTCAGTATTGGCTTATAGCTTCAGAGTCTTGTGTATTTTACTATTCTAGTCAATTAACTATGACACCTACATGCTCTGTTTATACAATCCTCCCACTAGAGTGGCAGTCTTCTGGAGTTGAAAACTGGTGGCAGTAATTGCATGAGCTCTCCCAGTGCTGGTGTATGAGCTGGCAGGTAGGTCCTGTATGTGTGGAGTTGCATCCAGAAGAGATGGACATCTGTCTTCTCTTTGAATATAAACACAGATTTTAATTTGCTAGCTGTGGTAAAATTTCAGGTGTTCTTTATCTTACTGGTTTGTAAACTTTATTCCTGAATGGTACAGTCAATACAGGAAGGTCCTTTCCTAGTGATTTTTGCATTTTTCTTCTGTACAGAACTTTGTCTGATTTGATCTCAGTAGAAATAAATTTTCAGAAGTTTAAGGCAAGTGGTGATAAGGCACTTCTCTAAGGACACAGGTTGTCTAGCTTGTTGTATTGTGAAATTAGATGTTTGTATGCTTGGGTAGGGAGTCCAGACCACATGACCTCCAGTGGTACCTTTCAACCTCAAGCATTCTGTGATTCTGTATAGATTGCATCTCAGTTTTATCTGTACCAGATCATCTTGTATGGCTGAGCATTCTGGTGGGCAAAAGACGTCAGTTCTTGCATCTTCTTGTGTAGTTGTTGAGTAATTTTACATTCCTTACCATACTGATTTCAGTTCTCTTAATTAGATTAAAGTTTTCTGCCTTAGGGTTGCTACAGATTTTTCTTCTGATATTTTAAATGATATAGTAGCTCAAGGGTTATGCTTGGAACATGTTCCTAATAGTAATGCTTATCATAGAATGGATCTTAAATATCATAGAATCATAGAACAGTTTGGGTTGAAGGGACCTTAAAGATCATCAAGCTCCAACCCCCCTGCCACAGGCAGGGACACCTCCCACCAGACCAGGTTGCTCAAAGCCCCATCCAGTCTGGCCTTGAACACCTCCAGGGGTGGAGCAGCCACAATTTCCCTGGGCAGCCTGTGCCAGTGCCTCATCAACCTCATAGGAGAAGGTTTCTTCTTAATATCTCATCTAAATCTTCCCTCTTTCAGCTTAAAAACATTCCTCTTTGTCCTATCGCTGCACTTCCTGTTAAAGAATCCTGCCCTAGTTCTGCTGTAGGCCCCCTGTAAATATTGGAAGGCTGCTCTAAGATATCCTTGGAACCTTCTCTTCTCTAGGCTGAACAATCCCAACTCCCTCAGCCTGTTCTCATAGGAGAATTGCTCCTCCTCTGGACTCACTAACAGATCCATGTCCTTCCTGTGCTTGAGGACTCCAGAACTGACTGCAGTACTCGGGTGGACTCCCAAGAGAGCAGAGTAGACTAGAATCGCCTCCCTCCACTTGATGGTCACAATTCTTTGGATGCAGCCCAGGATACGGTTGGCTTCCTGGGCTGTGAGCACACATTGCCAGCTCAACATAAGCTTCTCATCCACTAGCACCACCAAATCCTTTTCTTCAAAGTTTCTCTCAATCCATTTTCCACCCAGCCTGTATTTGTTCTTGGGATTGCCCTGACCCAGGTGCAGGACCTTGCACTTGGCCTTGTTGAACTGCGTGAGGTTCTCACAGACCCACCTCTCAAGCCCATCTCCCTTCTCTCCAGCATGTTGACCACTGGAGGGCCATCCAATGGCAACAGTATTCAAAAACAGTAGAAGTATTGGTTCACTATTTTTCTGGCTATTTGTGTATATTGACATTTAGTTTGCAGTTTCTTCTTTTTAGAGAAAATAGCCAGGTTGCTAGTTGAGTATNCCTGTGAGGCTCTCACCTGTACTGTAGAAATCTTGCATTCCTGTCTATGGTGCTACAAATCCATGGCTGTAGAGCTTTGTCAGTAGCCTTGTGATTAGGTCACTCTAATGTGAAAATGGTGGATTTGGCTATTTTTTAGGTAGAACAGATACTAGAACCTGGTATGTAGTTTCTTTGGAGTGCCTTGACCTCAGTATTGGCTTATAGCTTCAGAGTCTTGTGTATTTTACTATTCTAGTCAATTAACTATGACACCTACATGCTCTGTTTATACAATCCTCCCACTAGAGTGGCAGTCTTCTGGAGTTGAAAACTGGTGGCAGTAATTGCATGAGCTCTCCCAGTGCTGGTGTATGAGCTGGCAGGTAGGTCCTGTATGTGTGGAGTTGCATCCAGAAGAGATGGACATCTGTCTTCTCTTTGAATATAAACACAGATTTTAATTTGCTAGCTGTGGTAAAATTTCAGGTGTTCTTTATCTTACTGGTTTGTAAACTTTATTCCTGAATGGTACAGTCAATACAGGAAGGTCCTTTACTAGTGATTTTTGCATTTTTCTTCTGTACAGAACTTTGTCTGATTTGATCTCAGTAGAAATAAATTTTCAGAAGTTTAAGGCAAGTGGTGATAAGGCACTTCTCTAAGGACACAGGTTGTCTAGCTTGTTGTATTGTGAAATTAGATGTTTGTATGCTTGGGTAGGGAGTCCAGACCACATGACCTCCAGTGGTACCTTTCAACCTCAAGCATTCTGTGATTCTGTATAGATTGCATCTCAGTTTTATCTGTACCAGATCATCTTGTATGGCTGAGCATTCTGGTAGGCAAAAGACGTCAGTTCTTGCATCTTCTTGTGTAGTTGTTGAGTAATTTTACATTCCTTACCATACTGATTTCAGTTCTCTTAATTAGATTAAAGTTTTCTGCCTTAGGGTTGCTACAGATTTTTCTTCTGATATTTTAAATGATATAGTAGCTCAAGGGTTATGCTTGGAACATGTTCCTAATAGTAATGCTTATCATAGAATGGATCTTAAATATCATAGAATCATAGAACAGTTTGGGTTGAAGGGACCTTAAAGATCATCAAGCTCCAACCCCCCTGCCACAGGCAGGGACACCTCCCACCAGACCAGGTTGCTCAAAGCCCCATCCAGTCTGGCCTTGAACACCTCCAGGGGTGGAGCAGCCACAATTTCCCTGGGCAGCCTGTGCCAGTGCCTCATCAACCTCATAGGAGAAGGTTTCTTCTTAATATCTCATCTAAATCTTCCCTCTTTCAGCTTAAAAACATTCCTCTTTGTCCTATCGCTGCACTTCCTGTTAAAGAATCCTGCCCTAGTTCTGCTGTAGGCCCCCTGTAAATATTGGAAGGCTGCTCTAAGATATCCTTGGAACCTTCTCTTCTCTAGGCTGAACAATCCCAACTCCCTCAGCCTGTTCTCATAGGAGAATTGCTCCTCCTCTGGACTCACTAACAGATCCATGTCCTTCCTGTGCTTGAGGACTCCAGAACTGACTGCAGTACTCGGGTGGACTCCCAAGAGAGCAGAGTAGACTAGAATCGCCTCCCTCCACTTGATGGTCACAATTCTTTGGATGCAGCCCAGGATACGGTTGGCTTCCTGGGCTGTGAGCACACATTGCCAGCTCAACATAAGCTTCTCATCCACTAGCACCACCAAATCCTTTTCTTCAAAGTCTCTCTCAATCCATTTTCCACCCAGCCTGTATTTGTTCTTGTGATTGCCCTGACCCAGGTGCAGGACCTTGCACTTGGCCTTGTTGAACTGCGTGAGGTTCTCACAGACCCACCTCTCAAGCCCATCTCCCTTCTCTCCAGCATGTTGACCACTGGAGGGCCATCCAATGGCAACAGTATTCAAAAACAGTAGAAGTATTGGTTCACTATTTTTCTGGCTATTTGTGTATATTGACATTTAGTTTGCAGTTTCTTCTTTTTAGAGAAAATAGCCAGGTTGCTAGTTGAGTATCCAGGGTTTTATGTATCGCCTCTGTTCTGTGTTACAGTAGCAGTGTTTACTCCTACGCTGCAGTGCTTGGTCTGTAACCTGCAGATAATTCAGCCATTGCAGGCTTCCTTCTCTTAAGAGAGCATGGACTAGAGAAATTGTTTGGGCAGCAGCTTCCTCCCAGCTGATAACCAGTTATCACCGCCAGTCCTGACCTTTATGTAAACATTGTGTGTATTTGTTTGTTAATAGGGACATCATATGTACTGCTTGTGTACAGAATGTTGTGATACTTATGTATAGAAGGTCCATGATGAGGCCACAGCGTGAAACATTTTAATGGCCTATCCCATCTGAAAACTCTGGGAATCACTTCTAGGCATCCAGTTTTGCATTGGGAAATTCTGAAGAGAGCAGCTGTATAATCATTATGACTTTTCTGCAGAATCTGCTGTTGGGTACCACTTCCTTGGATTCTACAGATGTAAAAAACTTGATCAATTAGATGTAAAAATGTCTGCTGATCATTGTAAGTTGCTGCTGTAGCAGTTTCTACTGTTTTAGTGGTACACATTTGCTTCTGCCTGTGTATTTAAAAAGAAACAGAAACCTAAGATTAATATATTTAAAGCATAAAACATCTTCACCTTGTCCTAAGCTGAGTTTTAAATTTACATGAATTGCTGAGTTTGTGTGGCCCAGGATCTCTAGTACATAGATAGGTTTTCTCCTTGTGACTAGAATTTGTAATGGATTAATGCAAAGTGCGGTTGCTGTTGCTGGGGTCTGGGCTTCACACTCAACACTTGTGATAGTTTGGTGCATTTTGATGCTTTTACTTAGTGAGGGGAGCAAATTACTGTGTTCTTACACAAACAGGGTAGGACTTGTAATGTGGATTGTAAATAAAAATAGCAGTATAACCACATAGCATGGTAAGTGATTCTGTACTAACAAGGAGCAAAGTGAGTGGCTGTATAAACCCATCTAACTTGACAGCTGCTGGCCTAATAGGCGTCTTAAATCAGTGGTTTGTTTGCTTTCTTGGCAGAATCAAAAATGAAAAGCAGCTCAGTGTAGGTGCTTTATAAGATTTCTCTGGAGTTAGGTGGTCTTTGGTCACTTGAAAGCTGTAGTGTTTTTAAAAGGACTTTGCACATAAAGAGGAATTGGGGGGGGGGCGGCGGAAGGAAATGGAAGGAAGTTTTCTTTGTATGTGTTCTTTTTTTTTAAATTCTGCAATACCGTGGCATTTCAGTACAGCAAGAACTGTTAAATAGCTGCAGTAGAAATGGATATATTGGTTTTTAAATTTAATGAACTTGAATCAAGTGCTAGCTATAAGAGCATTATTAATTAATGATTTTGCATGACTTGAAAGGAATTTGAATTTTAAGTGCAGCAAATTTAGACTGTCTCCCTATTCTATATAATCTGGTGCTTTGCAGTTTTTGTTTTCTGGGGAACAGAAAGCAAACTCAGGAGTTGAGCAGCCATTAAAGCAAAGGTTTTCTTTAAAGTGTTATTAAAAAGAACAAGAGTTCATAACTATCAGTGTAAAGGAAAAAAGAAAAGAGTGCAGAACTAATCTCGACTGACGAGTTGTAGGTAGCAGACACCTGAATATGTAAAATCCATGGGTGGGATAAATATTTGTCAGAAATTCTTAGTCTGTAGCTCCAATATCAAATTTAGTTTGGAGTTGGGTTGTTTGTTCACTTTAAAAAAAAATAGTAGGCAAATAGTAGATGTGAATTGAAAGAAATTTCTCCCTGAATGTGATCCTGATTTGAAAGAACGCCACCACCACCACGATTCCTCAACTTAACTGCCAGAAGACCCCAAATGCCTCCTCTCTCCCACCCCAAAAAACACATTGGAGAGAGAAACTGTAGAAGTTGAAACAACTATTAGTTTTCTGTTAATTGCATCTGGTGGGAGGGGAATACTTTATTTCATAGTCAGTTTTAAGTACAACCGTGAGTAAACACTGAGATCTGTTAGTGACTCAGTACAGAAAACAGTCTGCTACCATTGTAGCATGCTCCTAGTTAATGACTTCTCCCACGTGAAGGGAGCAGAGGTTTTCCTGCCATGTAAAGCAATTACTGTACCTTATTTTGCCGTTTTAAATAATCCATCTAGTTCATAGTTTCTCTTTCTTTAATTTTTCCCCGTTCCTGAGTCTATTATTATTTGAGATACATAATAAGCAATTTATTCTCCTGAAACATTTTGAAAGCATGGGCAGAATTCATCATAGGTGATGATGTCAACATATGAATGCCTATGTAGGTTGTATTTAAGCACTGCTGAAGAGACTGGGTGGGGGTGACTTAAAGGAAGAATAAAATACACTTTGGAAAATGGGGCTTTTTGCTCATCCTTTGAGCAGTTTCCCTTCTAGATGTTGCAGCAAGGTTGGATAAATATTTGAAGAAAGAGCAATACATAGGACCCCCATTAAAAATAAAAGTGCTGTGCCATCTGTGGTGTTTGGAGGCATGCATTTTGTGTGTGTAAAAATTGGCAAGCAGTCCCGCAGTCCCAATTCTGAAGCTCTGTTCTTCCCGTACTTTAATGGACTTGCAGCTGTCTTCACTGGGTGGCCGATGGCGCTCTGATGTGGTTATGAATGTGACTGTAAATAGTTCTGGCAAGATCCACCTGCTGAGAATACTGTTTGAAAGAAAAGACTTTTGGAAGTCTGGTCTTATGGACCAGTGAAATTGTGCTGCCTCGTAGTGATACTTGTCTTCTGGTTGGTGAAAGCACTGCCTTGAGATATTGTTTCACTGTCTTTGTGCAGAGATTTTATCCAAACAAAATGGAAGATGAGATACTTTACCTGTCATTACAGTGCAGTGAGGGTTAATCAGTGACACGTGCTTGTAGTATTTCTCTGTGAAACTTTTCCATTCACCAGTGAGAAGCCATGAATGGGAGGGAGGCGGTGAGCAGGATCTGATGGTAGTTTCAGCAGTGACTGCATGTTCTGTTGTATTATGGTGAGGAAAGAATAGACAACGTGCATTACAGTTGAGAGTAACCCCCCCAAAACCTGGCAGGTTTGGGAGATCTTGGTCTGCACTGCCTTGTCTGAATTAGAAGCTCAAGCTGTGGTCTAGCACAATGGTTTTCATGGTGTGCTTTTTAATTCTGGTGTCGCAGAAAGCTGATGATAAGTAAGCATGATGTTAGAAGGCTAGAGATTTGCATACACAGTTAAGAGACCTCTCAAGGATCAACAGATTTAAATAGTTGAAAATGGACTGGGTTTTTTTTTCTATATCCCAACTTCTTCCTTAAAACTAGAATACTGAATGCTCTGGATGTTCTTTTTAATTTCTGAGAGGTTGTGTGCTCATTACAGTGAGGAACGGGAAGAATTTTGATACTGCAAAATTTTTACAAAGGCTCAGAAGTCATTAACTGTCCAACACTGATTCACTATGCGTAATTATTTTCAGTGAGGTGTGTTATTGCTGCAAAGAAAATTATTAGGATTCTTATTGTATAACAGCAGGATTCACCACTGTTTGTCATGTAGCCCCATTGCTTTTGTCAGTGAATCAAATGTGAGAACTGCTCTGAACTGGTACCTTTTGTTTGAACTACACGTGAACTTGTTTCATAAATTTATCCTGTCTGCAGAACTTGAAAGTCATTTTGGAAAAAATGAAACTTAAGGACTGCTTAAATAAAGAAAAATATGTAGGCATTGGAAAATAAGCATTTGCCTTTTCTTTTTAGGTCAGAAGACTTGTCTCCACTTACATGGTATCTTCCCTTACCTCTATGTGCCATATGATGGTTTCGGACAGCATCCAGAATACTATCTTCGTCAAGTGGCATTCAGCATTGACAGAGCACTTAATGTAGCTTTAGGCAATCCATCTTCTACTGTTCAACATGTTTTCAAAGTGTCATTAGTATCTGGAACGTAAGTATGGCCTGTTAATATTTTCAGTTATTTGTTTGAAATGCATTTGCAGTTGTACTCCATAGAGGCACTTGCTGTGGACTTAGGTGATGGCAGTGATTTTGCTTTTTCTTTTCTCCTGTTTGTGTTTTTGTACAGGCTGTGATGGTTTGAGTCAAAACTCTCCCCCAAACCCCTCACAGTATGCAACCCCTCTCCCTTCCCCCAGCCCTGCTGTACGAATCCAGGGGTGATAAGGAGAAGGAAGGAAAGGCTGAGAATACTAAAAAACAAAACAGGCTGAAACTAGGTGATTATATATAATGTATTAACACTAATATGCAACTAAAATACTACATATACAATAATCAGAGAATAAGAGCCCCGTCCCAATACATCCCATGCCCCGTAGGGAAGCAATCAGAGATTCTGAGAGAGAAAGAAACCCCCCTGTCATGGAGGAAAATTGAGAATCCAGAAAACAGATTATTTTAAGCTAACAAGAGAAAATAAATCATTACGCTCCTCAGATAGCAGAATCTCACTCGGCATTCCATGCCGCTCTGGAGTCCACAAGGCTTGCTGAGCTTGACTCCTCCAGCCCTCCCCAGCGCACACCGGAGAGAAGAGGGAGACAAGATGGAGCCTGATCCAGAAAAGGAAGTGTGTCCCACACCCAATTACACCCTTATTTACGTAGAAAATGTTGCATGGAATACCTGGGAATTGTAGTTTTTTTTCCTCAGCCACAAACCTGGCTGTTCTGAAGGGGCCAAAATCAAACCATGACACAGGCCTGTACAACTACTGAATAACTCTTGTCACTTTTTTTGCCTTTTATATGATCAGCAGGTTTACCCCTAAGCACTTGACACAACCATTTTTTTTTGCTAAACTTGTATCCTAGTATCTGTCTTTTTTCCAAATCTGTTTCTTTTTCCTTCTCTGCTATTACAGCAGTACTTCCCAGACAGCATCTTCTACGTGTCTGGTTTATTCTAGGTTCGCTGTGGCTAGGCACGTGTAACAGGAGCCTAACTCTAGGTCTCTTTTTCTTTGTTCACCTAAGATAGCCCCTTTAGGAAACACATCACAGACTGTCAAGCCAGCAACGGCATAGGCCATGAAGTAGAGGCTCTGAAACGTTAACTTACTTATCAAGCTGACTGTTGTATTTTCTTTGGTTTAGTTTTCTGTCACTGCTGGAACTACATGCTGTTATTGAATGTTAATTTTTTAAGGATTGTCTTAATCACTATTTCACTTACATAACCAAGGACTGAAGAATATATCAGGTCCTAGTGAATAATAGGAAGCTGTCCTGGAGGAAGACAGTTAATCTATACATGTACTGAATTTTTCATCTTCCAAACAATGTAAATACTAATTTTCAGTACTGCACAGCACTATCTCGTACTTATTTTTTTCATGCATTTTTGAAGTATGTTCTTCCTAACCGCTACAGTTAGGAAGATCATCTTTTGGTTCCCAGACAGTTTTAGCAGTATCTTCTAGATGCTGCTAGTAAAGTGGCTGCACTAACATCTTCTCATTCACACTCAGCAGGTTTGCCAATGACACTAAGCTGAGTGGGGCGGTTGCCACACCAGAAGGATGGGATGTCACCCAGAGGGACCTGGACAAGCTGGAGAAGTGGGCCTGTGCAAACCTCATGAGGTTCAGCAAGGCCAAGTGCAAGGTCCTACACCTGAGTCGGGGCAATCCCTGATTTCAGTCCATGATGAGGGATGATGTGATTGAGAGGGGCCCTGCAGAGAAGGACTTGGTGGTGCTGGTCAATGAAAAGCTCGACATGAGCCAGCAATGTGCACTCATAGGCCAGAAGGCCAACCTGGGCTGCATCAAAAGAAGCACGGCCAGCAAGTAGAGGGAGGTGATTCTGCCCATCTATTCCTCTCTTATGAGACCTCAACTGGAGTATTGTGTCCAATTCTGGAATTGTCAGCATAAGAAAGATATGGAACTATCAGAGCAGGTCCCCATCCCTGGAGGCATTCAAGGCCAGGTTGGATGAGGCCTTGGGCAGCCTGATCCAGTGGGAGGTGTTCCTGCCCATGGCAGGGGGGCTGGAACTTGATGATCTTTAAGGTCCCTTCCAACCCAAACTATTCTGTGATTTTTAAGCAGAACTTTGTTATGATTATGCAGTAATGAGGAAGCTAACCTCTCACATTTCTTGGTTTTGTTCTTTTTGTGAGAATTATGTGAATTGTAGCGTAGCAACATCTCAACAGTTGAAAACTGGGCAAAGTAAGCTGCTAAAGACAGTCTCTTCTTGGTGGTTAAGGAAACAATGGATGGATTAGAACCTGCCTGTTTTTCACATCTCTTACACTAGAGCTTCTAAGCAGTCATTACAGAACATTAGAAGCTTATTGCCTTAAAGAAACATAGAAAAGCATGTTCTGAAGGATTTTGTTTTCTTGCACAAGAGGCACATGGGAAACCCCTAAGAGAAATTGTAATATGCTGCCTTCTGTCTGTCTTTCCTGAGTCATACTCTGCTGGTAGATGCTACAGTGTCTATGGTGAGGAACCTGTATTGTTGTTTACATCTTGGGGATCATCTTATCCTTTCCCTGTGACATTAGCAGGAGTATTTTTATGTAACAAAGGTGTTTGCTAAACCTTTATAGGTTAAGGATAATAGTTTTGTTTCATTAACTTCTAAACATAGTGGAGGTCCAGGAGAGGACCGGAGAGGTGGTGGATGCACCATCCCTGGAAACGTTCAAGGTCTGGTTGGATGGGGCTCTGAACAATATGATCTAGTTGAAGACATTCATGCTCAGTTCAGGGGGGTTGGACTAGGCAACCTTCATGGTCTCTTCCAGACTAAACCTTGCTGTGATTCTGTAAGTAAGAAAGGACAGAAAACGCTGTCTTAGTGCATTGTACAGTAGGTGTTCATTGCTAACTTTGGAAGTGTTGTAAATCTTGCTCTTCCCAGTGCCCTGTCAATGTGAGTGTGGATCACTTGCCATGCAAGTGCTGACTTCTTTTTCAGAGTAGCTTTTAATTTACACGCCTAGAGCACATAGAGATGTAATGATTCAATGTCGTTAGGTTTATACTCTCTCCAATTTATTATACAAGATCTGATCTCCTTTTCAACTTAACAGCTTTAAGTTTGCTATTTCAACTTAGCTCAGTTTTAACATCATAAACATTTTTTTAAAGTATAGTCTATCTTTTGGAGATACTAAATGCATGCATATTTAACCATAAAAAGGACAACAATATTGTTGCTATAGTTGAGCCGTCCTGATGAGTGTGTGTTTAGTTTAGGTCTGAAATCCCTCTTATTACTGAACTGAATTTTTTTAGACATAGGAGGTAACCACCCCAGTTGTACTTTTAATAATATTTTTGGCAAGGAGATTTGATTTTATGTTTTTTTCTGTAGAGGTAACATTTAAATTTATGATTTCCTGAATTTCTGTTGACATTGGTTGCGATTACTGCAGACTTCTTGCATTCTCCCAGTGTGTTGAATTATGGCCTGTTTCCTTAACACGCTGTTTTACAAGCATGTTAGATTAGATTGGAATTCTAGATGCTGAAAAGTCAGTAATTCAGTCAAGTAATACCAGAATTAATGCTGTCTGTTCAACCTCATTTTAGTCTCGACATATTCATTATGATATGTATTCTTTAATTGCATTCTCAAATCCAATTTTCTTCAGGGTTCATGCCTCATTTAGTGCACAAGATGATTAGTAATCACTGTAAAGGGGCAGCTATTCACTTTTCTAAGCTGTTCTCATTGTTCAGTTGTTTATATTATGCAGCCAGGATTGACTCATTTACACCTGATATACAGAGTTTATGTCCTTAAAGATTTTGTTACAGTCTCTATTAGAAAGGCTGAATGCTGTTTTTGAAGGAGTCCAGCAAATTTATTGAAAGTACTATTATGTACCATCAGTGTGTGTACTTGTGGGGAAATGAAAACCAACATAAAGCTGGAAATGCCTTCTGATGTTTTTCTTTTTTTTTTTTTAGATCAGGCCTATTTTTTTCATAGTAATGTGGGGCTCTAGTTTGGCCTGACACATGAGAATCCTTATTCTTGTGGATATGCAGCTTACCTTCTGGTTTTTTTCCCATGTGTATTTTAATAAATGCCACAGAATAACTGACTAACTAATGGCTTTTACTTCTTACTTACCAGGCCTTTTTATGGTTACCATGAGAAGGAGAGACAGTTTATGAAGATCTATCTTTACAATCCTGCAATGGTAAAAAGGTAAGGATGTGGTGATACAAAGCTGGCTGGTTTCCTCACATCTTGTATTAAAAATGTCTTTAAATGTCTTGTATTAAAGATCTTTTTCAACTCTAACGATTCTGTGATTCTATAAGAGGTCGATTTTGAACAAGATTCACTTATATCTTTAAAAAGTAAAAGCAACAAAATCGTTGTCCAAATTTTTCAATATACACAAGACAATTGCTAATTTTTAGCATACCTATGATCTTTTTAAAAGTGGTAGAGTGTTATGGAAGGAAGATCAAAATATATTTGCCTTTATTTGTTTTGTATTAACTGTGATTCTTACACATTTGGATGAACTTCCATCAGATTATTTTTCCTGTAACTCTTAAGGAAAACAGGGAAAAAATGTAGCTCTTTTTCATAAGTTATGAAGTCTTTTTGGATAGTTTTTATGGTTTTCAATTCCAGCACCCACTATTAAATTTAAAATATGCTTCTGAAAACTGGATAGTTTTGGGGTTTTTTTATTAGACCAGCTCTCTACTTTTTCTTGACAGTGTTCTGTTAAATGAAAGTACAGTTGATCTCAATCTTACTGTTATAGTAGTTGCAGTAAGTTGAGGAGGAGTTATTTTTCTGAGAAATCCCTTGTGTTTATAGTATTACCTATTGTACCTGTTTGGGGGTTTTTTTTAAGTTCTAATGCATGATCTTAAGATAGGATTGTCTGGCTTTTTTCCTAGGCTGGTAAAATTTTGCATGATGTTATATTTCTGTCTTAATGTAGTCTGGGTGCATGAACGATGTGACAGTTGTTTCAAACTTTGGAGCATCTGATACTTGAATTAATCCTATCCAAATAAGGACTGACACTTAAAATAATTCCTTTAATTGTTCTGTTAAAACTTTATTTTTTTAACCCAGTTTCATGTGCTTTAGAAATGCTTTGTGCTTCTCTTAGATTTATAGATATATCCTTTACTTATTGCACCAATTTATAATTATCCAAATACCTGCAGTTATTTTTTAAGTGTAGAAGTTTAAAAGAGCAGATTTTTTATGCTTCTCTGGAGTTATTAAAATACTGCTTCTGTGTATACAGTATGTAATTTTAAAATCATTCAGGACATCTTTCTGTTTGTATCAAGGAGAACTAGAGAGGCTTTTAAAGTTGTTAATTGGTGTGCGGGCATACAGCTGTCACAGTTCATTCTGTGGAGAGATTTCCCTGTGCTACAGTGGGATTGGATCAGTTGCAGGAATACTACATGGAATAGTATTTTTTTTCTTTTGTGGTGGAGGATTCACTGCTGCTTTAAAAATCTTAAAGTGTAAATTACAAATATCTTCTACTTCAATAAAATACCAATATTGTTGCATTGGATTAATTTTTGGTTTGTGTCCTGATTTGTCTTTAGAGTATGTGAGCTTCTTCAAGGTGGAGCCATAATGAACAAATCTTACCAGCCTCATGAAGCCCATATTCCCTACCTCCTTCAACTCTTTATAGACTACAACTTATATGGAATGAATTTAATAAACCTGGCTGCTGTCAAATTCAGAAAGGCAAGGAGAAAAAGTAAGGTGTTTATTTCTTAAGACCAAATAATTGTCTTGAAGGATAAAACCTACCATTGTGAACAAAATGTTGCAACCTGTCAGGCCTTCGCTATGGTTTATGTGGCGGAGTGGGTATTGTGTTCTTGCCCGTAGTCTGCTTTCTGTGTCAAAACAAAGTCTTTGTGTAGCTGTGTAGTCCCTCTGTATTGGGACTGGGGAAGAGTCTGCTTCCTGAAACAAAATGCTGTATATCAAGAAACACATGTGCTGTTAGCAGTGGACTGTGGCCGTTTTCCCAAGGTGACCGCACCTCTTTTCAATGTGCTAGATGAAAAATAGTTGCTATATAGTTGAAGAATTTACATGAAAGATAGCATGCTATACTGCTGCTTTAGTTCTTTAATGTTTGTTTTTCATACCTATGTCAATGATGGGATTTTTTTTGCTGTGGTAGTGTCTTCACAAAAGTTGTGGCTAATTTTTATGCTTTGCTGACGATGCTTTTAATTAAAATGCTTGTGTCTGTACTAAGTTTATTTGCTCTAGGGTGAAATTTGAAATATAAATCTGATCAAAGGAGTTATTTTCAATTTTCTTTAAAAAAATAGTTAAGCATTTGTACACACATACATGAAAAGGGAATGTGGCAAGAACATCTATAATGTTACCTAAATGCTTCAGTATGAAAGGGAGATAACAGGAGGGAAATCGTAATGTCTTTGGTACTTAGCAGTTAGAAAAGTGTGGTGTTTACAGAAATTGTGATTGTTCCTGCACCTAAAGCAGGAGTTGAAAAGAATGGTTGAGTAACTTTCTGTAAAAACAAGTATAGAGCATGCTAACTTTAATTTTGTCCCATTATTTTTATTCATATATATTTAGACGGCAGTAAATTGGTATGTAGGGTTTTATAACTGTTTCTCATCTAAAGAAATGGACGACAATAGGCCACACTTTTTGCTGGTGTTAAAACTTTAGGAAGACAAAACGTCAGCCCTGCACAGAGCATCTTCAGGATCTTTAGTCCTGAGGAAATACAGTCAGGTACCTTAGTCTTCAAATACCCATAGCAGACTTCTAGAGACATTCAGTATGTTTGTATTGAATAGTTGTTGCCCCTCTTTTTTCTGTAGTTCTTTTCCCTCTTGCTTTCAGATGATAGATGAAAAACACAAACTACTTATATTCTCCTTCAG
This sequence comes from Piaya cayana, assembly GCA_013389865.1. Lineage (NCBI taxonomy): Eukaryota > Metazoa > Chordata > Aves > Cuculiformes > Coccyzidae > Piaya > Piaya cayana. The sequence goes on along the minus strand of WAAB01016726.1, from coordinate 77,693 downwards.
AATTAACTTAAGAATGGAACCCCTAGGTCTTAGATGGGAAGAAAAGGCTGAAAGAGGAGTGTGGGCTGGGACGAATGGTCTTGGAACTGTTTTGATTAGGGGGAATACAATAGGAAAAAAGCAAGAAAATTACAGACTATCTTGTCCTACCTTGAGTAGTGGTGCCGGCAAGATTGACGCTACTTTGAGTGGCTCCACATCGCACTGTTTAAGTAGCCTGCCTCATTCTGCTGCAGTCTTAAGGCCCAGGGATCACTGCCTACTACTTCTTGCACAGCAGCTGAATTACAGATAGTTTCTCCCTGGCACAACCTTATAGAGGCAGTGCTGTCAAGAGGCCAATCTTGGCACAGCAGCCCTGAGAAGTGCCATCCGTTCTAAGCTCAGACCTGGGGGAGTGATGCAGAAGGCACAACCTCTGCTTACAACTGAGACACACACCTGCCTGTTCCACAGCTTCTGTGTCTTCAAGAGTGCCTTCATTTTACTGAAGTGTAGTTTGTACCGTGCAGGGCAGGCTGAACGTTGTTTCTTAGACAGCAGTAAAAGCTTTTGCCTGAAGATAGGCAGCCAACGCTTTTCTCTTGCAGATGATGATATAAAAATCTGTCTTGACAAGGAACAGAAAATTCAATAATAGATCTGTTCCTAAATGTAAGCAAGCAGCCTCAGATGCCTGTTTGCAGTGGTATTTTTCTCATTGAGAGAAGCAGACTGTTTTGGAAGCTGAGATCAGTCAGCAGGCAAATTTGTAGTAGAAGGATAGAAGGAATGTTCTGTGTTCATCAGCCTGCATCAAGAAGATGCAGGAAGTTTTTTTCATTATCTTCTCTTTATGGTTAGTGGGGAAGAAGGCTGCAATTTCATTCATGCACCACATGCCACTAAAACTATCACTAAACTTTTATTTTCCATACTTGGATCTTGTTCTGTGATGTGACTCTGAAAGACCTTGATGTGTTATTGCTGCTGTCTTTAAAGATCTTGATGTCAAGAAAAGGAGAATATTTAGTGTACTTAAATCTCTATCCTTATGAGTAACTTTACTTGAAGAAACAAAATGATATGGGAATTTGAGCCTTAATTTTTAGAAGTGTTTGAAAATAGGACTCATGGGGAATGAGAAAGGATGTAATGCACTGAAAATGCTCTGTGGTGTTTGAAATGCATATGATTTTTGAAAATAATAGTATATATTTTACCAGTTGAACTATAATCTTGAAAAGCTGCTATGATGTATTTTCCTTTAAAGTATACAATTAATCTGTCCCATTTCATCAACTCGTAACAGTCAGGTTGCAGATGAAAAGTAACGAGATGTTTCCAGGCACAGTCATCTTGCATTCGAATGTGGAGAATGTGCTGATGTGCCACACGGAAATAACATGGCTGTTTTCCTTCCTGAACCAGCTCTGCCTGGGGTCAGGCCATCACTTCTGAACAAGACAGGAAGCTCTGCTAGGTTTGAGCTGGGTCTGTGTAAATGGAATCAGATATTTTGTGTGGTCTTTTTGGAATCACCTGCTTGGACATCACAGTGCGTAGACCATCTTGGTGTAGGTGTGGCTGAACGTAAGCTAGCTCCTGCATAAACACAAGCATGTCTTCTCACCACACTTGAGTGCCGTATTTCCAGTGTGAGGTCAGTGTCTGTCTGCCGTGTCAGTGCACTTAGGAGTCTGATGTAGGGACAGGATTTACAGGACCTAGTCTGGGTGCAGTAGTGTTGGTCTGGAACATACTTGCATCATCTGCTGGATTTCAGTTGCTTCTCTTTGCAGCTTGTAAGGCACTTTTGGCATGGTTTTCCCAGTTGCTTCTGTAGTAACTGTATTATTCAAGGGGCTTTGCTATGTGGTATATCCCTGCCCTGCTGTTCCAGCTGGTGGAATTCACATTAACAAGACTCTACTATGAAATCTACTTTAAAATTATAGAATAAAAATGTGCTCTAATAAATACTTATTTAATTGAGGTCTCCAGCAATCGAGTTGTTCAGTTAGTGTGTCTTTAACAAATGCAAAATCATTTGTTCTTGGTGAAAGGTAAACTTAATACAAAAAAAACCTGCTAGTGTATTACACCAATGTAGCTGGGAAAGTTCAAGGTTCAACCTGATCTTTCACATAGAAGTGGGAGACTGAGTAACTGTCAAGGTCTTCTGCCATTCTGCCTTCCCCCCAACTTCATTCCTGGGCATTTTTGTTTTTCATGCCACATCCTGTGTATACTGTCTTTTCTTCCTCTGAAGAGTGAAGGTTCAGGAGGAAACCACAATGAAGGCAGTCTGTCTTCAGAGGTGACCTCTCCAGCATGACTTTGGAGCACGCTTCCTTATACTGAGACCTCCAAGGGAACTTACATAGTGTTTTCTTTATTTGTAGGTCAGACAACATCTGCCTTCATTGCAGGTTTCCACTTACTGCTACTGCCACTGCGTCTGGAATATATTGTGTAGTCCCTTTTAGCTCACAGATAAGAAAGCAGAAAAGTGTGAAGTAAAATCTACTGTTTTCTTTCGCTTCTAATTTCCATTGGGATCTGACCAAGGACCAAGGCACTTGGGAATCCTGAAGTTTACACCAGACTGTGTGATTTACTTTGAAACTCACACAAATAGGAAAAGATTGAGTTTAGGTTAAACTATGACTAGAACACAACAAACATAATTCTAGTAATGATGGTATGTTGAGGATATATGTATGTGCGTGTTAGAAAGAAAGTAAATTTATTTAAATGATAGCATAGTTACTTTTGAAGATGATATAGTGAAGTGCTATTTATTCTTTAGGAGCATTTGGACCAGTAATATTAAATAATAAATGCAATTATATAATTATATGTATAAAAAAATATTGACACATAAATACACTCATTTCGCATACTGTTTTCCTTCTAGGTGATACATCAGGTGTAAGTAAACATCATAGAACTCACTTGCCAGAAAATTCAAACGGTGCATCTTTCATTGAATGGGAAGAAGATGAAATACCAAGGTCAGCATGCCAAATTTGTTTAGTGTATGCTGGTTTTTATATATATGTACTTGTGTATACTACAGGCCTCGTGTCTCTCATTTAAAGGACCCTTATATGTTTTATTTCTTTAAAAAAAAAGGCATAGGCAGTCGTTAGTTTCTTCGTATAGTTCCAGTCATCTGGAGCTTTCTGATATAGGATTATAAAAATCTAACTGGAGATAGCAGTAGGAATATTATGTGGCAAGATCAGCTTTCTGGTTTTTGGAAGATACATTTCTAGCTAATGACTTCTGATTGAAAAGCTAAAGAAGGTTATAGAGAGCGCTTACACATCAGTTCACAGATTCAGCTTTTGTAATCACCCTTAACTAAGAGGAATAGTCTGCCAGTTTGTCAGTAGTGTGCCAATAGTATTCTGATTTGGCCACTTGAAGTAGTTGCTACATAAGAATCTCACCTTAGAGTTTTCTTGTCTATCTCCTATGGATCTTCTAGAAAAAAAGTTTCTAGACATGTCCTGGTTTAGAGCTTGTGATTTGTAATGGCTTTATTTCCCTAAGAAAAGGAATATTTCTAGGGTGTTGGGGTTTGGGATGCTAGGGTGGGGAAACAGACAGTATCTGGTGTTACCTCAGTTTGTATAGTCTATCCATAGCAAGTTCATTTTAAGCTACTTTCTAACATTTGACAGGTTCTGTAAATACTCTGTCATCTAGTGGTCTTCTCAGTCTTTGAGTACTTCCTGGCATTCTTTTCTGCACTGCTTGTTAGGCTTAATATGCCACAGGGCTTGCTAGTGCCCGGTTCTTGCTGTGAGTGGCCACTGACGAGGTCTCTGGTAGAACTAACTAGTGCCAGTGATGTGGCATTTCTTGTCTTTGGAATACAGTATATCAAGTGGTTGAAAGCTGATGTTGGTAGGTAAGATTCAAAATGTTATTCAGCAGTTGCGTGTGTTAACATCAGCAGTGTTTTACATGAGTAAATGCCAGTAGTGGTTCATTATGAGCACTATGTCAAAGTTTCTCAGTGACTGAACTCACTCTTCAGTATTTGATAGCATGTTGCTACTCTGCTACTTCTTCAGAATAGTATTATATTAAGGTTCTATTAAGGATAAAAAATTTATTAAGATTCAAAAAGCTAAGTAAGACAAGCAAGAAAAGCAATTATGACAGCCATGTCCTGTCTTGCTCCTGGCAAATCTCTGAATTCCTAAGTTGCTACTATGATTAGCATCGTCTATTAAGCTAGGGGACAGTTCTTTTAGCCTGTTTCTGGAGTGATATGAAGTAGGCACATTACTGAAGCTACTAGTGTGCAGGAGTCCATGATGTTGCGAGGCATATAGGTGTGAAACTTGCCAGTGTTACCAGACTGGAACTGACAAAGCATACCTTGAAATAGGCAGTAGCCACCCGAGCTTGGTGGTGCTAGTCAACAGTTTTGACAAGAAGAGTTCTTCACGTGAGGCACGTTTATATTATCCCTTAGGTATATGAAAATAAATGATGAAACACTTCCATGAGTTCCACCTTTCAGATTGTCTGTGAGGTTAATTTTAATCTATCTTCAGTTTAACATCATAAATACCTGAGATGTGGCCATCATAGAACTTATTTTCTTAAGCTGTCATTAGTGTTTGTGAATTAAGATACTGACCTGGATTATCCATGCCTCAAGGTTTTTGAGGGGTTTTATCTAGCTAACTGAATGTAGTGGGCACTTCTTAAATCGTGTCCCCTGTTGCTAAAATTTATTGCCTCAGTATCTGAGGAACCATACATCACTACCTTCTTTGAGCACAGGTTTCATCCTATGTTGTTATTATTAAGCCAGTGAGTAGTGCCAACAAACCTTTGCTTTCTTCAAAATTAAGAATCATTCTTTCTTTTCCCAAAATAATTTATTTGGAGGTTTTTCTACAATGGTATGAATCTGGATTGCAGTTTTTCAGCATAGTGTGCTGGTATAGAAGGCAATTTTAAATAACTGCATTTGAGTATCCCAAGTGGCCTAGTTATAGCAGCTCCGTGTTGTGCAATCCTGATTTATCTTGCTTCTTGCAAGTGAACGAAAATTTACTCTCTTAGCTGGGTTGCTTCTATTCCTATGTTACCTCACTTAACCCTGCCTTTCATATACCTGCACTACAAGTTGCACCTTATGAATAATGTTGTCTACAGTCTCTTTTTTAGAAAACGAAACCTAGATGCTATGGAAAGCTTCGGCTGGGACTTGCTAGGTCTTTTCCAACATTATTCTAATAGAGATATTCTCAAATCGTGGTTCTGATATTATGCAAAATTGTTATTTTCTTTGCAAAACTGATGCATGGCAGTTGGCGAGTTCGTTGTGTCAAATAGAGCACTTCTGAGTATCTTCCAAGGCATAACAACTGCTAATGACCTTAAGTAGTTTGTATTTTCAGCTACAGCTGGGAGACTGGGCATGTTCTGACTTCTTCATGCTGTCTTCTCACCTGCTAATTGCAGCAGTGTTGCTGCTTAGGAAATGTGACTTGATCTCAAGAGAGAAGGGAAATAGCAATTGCTTCATGGTTTTTTTTCCTGATGTGTTGTGTGTGTTTGTCTTAGGTGAGCAAAACCAGCAAGCCTAACAACTGACCAAGCTATTGACAGTATTCACATCAAATAGTTCTCCAAGAAGCATATAACTAAATAACTGTATTTCAGAATGACTTGTACTTCTCCCTCTCCTATTGACATGTTTGTTTTAATCGGAGTAAATTAAAATGTTAGCAAGGCCAGTTAAAGCTGTTCTACTTTCATATGTCCTTTGAGTTTTTTCCCAAATTGGTGACAAATGGTTCCTTGCCCTTTGTGTCTTACCTGGATGTTGCAGAAGCTTGTGGTGCAACTGTCCTGAGTGCTGCCAGTGCAAGTGTCTAGTGACTCAGGATGTTAAATGTCAAGTAAATGACTCTGTTGTATTGAGAAGGCATTTTTCAAGTCTTAAAATTCACTGTATATGTCAATTGTCTGTCTTAGCCTCCATATCAGTCTTTGGAGCATGCAGTTTTGACTGCTAGTGCTGCCCAAATCCGTAAGGCCTTAAGAGAATTATGATGATAAATCCTAAAATTGTTTCAAGAAAGGGCTTGTTAGATCAGTGTTTTTAATTTGAATAACATGCTATGTTAATTGGACTACTGTAGTTTTGACAGAAAGACTCCTTATATCCACTTAATTTAGAGCTTGGGCAAAACAGGCTTTTCTGCTTCTAATTGCCCAAATCTGGCAAGTTACAAAGAATGTACTTCAAATTAATATTAGTATGGAAAAAGACTTAAGTTACAGTGACAACTACCAGTTTGTTTTGAATTCAGCATTGTTGAATTTAGTGTTATTTTTATAGGATAAATCTGTATTAGAATCTCCTGTAAAAGAAATCTAGTCTGGAAAGCTCTTGGCCAGTTATGTCTGTGGTATTTATCTTTTCTCAGTCAGTGGCCACGCTCTTGCTGGGGGTGTGGAAAAACAAGATACGGAGTTTGTTTGTCAAAATATCCTAATTAGCTAAAGGAAAAAGAGTGGAAATCTGTCTTTTTGTCAGAGGAAAGACAAATGTTTCAGTTAATGGTTTTAATAATCAAACCTATTCTTCAGAAATAGGTCACTTAACACTAAAAATATATTTTGTCTTAAACTTTTAAATAATTTTCTCTCTTTTGAGGAAAGCAGTGAAAGTAGAAAGCTCAGAGCTTTGCTGTTGTAGGGACCAAACAAGTCAAAGATGATCTTGACCAGTTTTCTGGTCATTTGCGTGTGTCATTTAGCAAAGGAAAATATTAAAATCAAACTCTTTTGCTATTGATGACTGTTGTGTATTGTAGTCCCTTTTCACTTGCTCCCAGAAACACTGATTTCATGAAGGGAACAGACAGCATTTTTGCGGCCATCTCCCTCATTCTTGTTTCACAGTGATCTTGCCATTCTTTCTTATTATGATATCAAGATGCAAGTTTCAGCTTGCCTGTTGTTACTGTTGCATCCCATGCAGACAGGCTCTGTTTGAAAGCTTTGAATACAAAACCCCAAACTATGTGACAGGAAAAGGATGCATTTTTATCATGTTATGGACTTGTTTCTTAGCTGATGGCATGACTGGGAAGGGAGGAGGGAAGTGATGGCAGTAGCTTTTTCTTGAAGTGCTGCATTAAGGTATGTGCAGTCTACTGCTAAAAGGCTGAGCTGCTTTGGTTTTGGAGTTTTATGATTTGTTCTCTTAATTCTCAGAATAACTCTGCAACGCTGCTGAATGGAGGGATTAGTAATCATATATTAACGCATAGCATCCTACGGTTCTCAATGAATTCTACATAAGTGCTTCACAACTTTTGCCAGACTGCTTGTGGATGTTTAGAATGAAGTAATATACTGCTCTGTCTTCTGCTGTAACCAAGTGAAACACACACTTACATAAAGAGTGATGAAAACACTGTATTAATGGAACCATAAAATGTAACATCACAAATTTTAAAAGCGTAGCTTCCAAAAAATTATTCTGGAAACTGTGTTTTCTCTGCTCTTAAACTAGATGCTTTCAAAATATTAAGTGCAGTCAGTTTCTAAAGTTGATTTCAAGATGGCTATTTCTTATCCTTTACCATGTTAAAAATCTGATTGCTGTGATTTCTGGTTTGTTTCTCAATTTCCTATTATGTATAACACGGATTTTTACTCTCCAGTAAAAGTTCCACTGGTATAATGTGATACAGGAGGAGAGCAAAGGTGATTCTTAAAGGCTGAATCTACCGTAGAGAGGTTGAGGTTATCACAGTAAACCCTTTCGGCCTCACATAGAATCATAAAATAGTTTGGTTTGGAAAGGGCCTTAAAGATCGTCCAGTTCCAACTCCCCTGCCGTAAGTAGGGTCACCTATTATGTAAAGTAATATTCCTTTATTACTCCAGAAGTCAAGTTATGCATTACTGGAGCAATTGAACTAGTAATAGAAATTGAACTTTGGGTTACTGTGATCCATAGAAAGGGTCAATGACCAAATAACTTTCAGTTCTCTGCCTTTTCCCTTACAAGTGATAGTGAGTAGATATTCTAGGAGTTGTTTCATTTTCCCTTATATTTCTGACTGTTCATTTCTGTCTTGTCCAGTTTTTAGCCTGAGCAGTTAAGCTATTAACAAGCTGTAAGTTTTTTTTTAAAAAGGGAGTAAAGGTAAACTTTTCACACTGCACTCTCTTACTATTAAGAATTTTCTGATTTGCTTGTAAGTTCTCAGTATTCTCTCTAACAGTGCAGGAATCTGCTTTTGCTTTATGCAAAATGCAGTTGGTATTTCAGACAAAGAGGTAGAGGCTTAAAGTAGTTACAGCCTAACAATTTGTTTTCTCTGTCTATTATACTGTCACCTAGCAGTCTTACAAAGCAATGTATCTGTTTTCCTGTGCCTTTCTTAATCCTTGTGATGTTGATACACTATTGTGGAACTAATACAGAATTCTTGCTTTTGTAATCACAAATGAATAGGTTTGGTATCTTAAGCTAAGTCACGTGGTGCATAGATACACTTCAGAAATACCAGGTAGTATGACCTCACTTTGTGGAGGTAAGGGGTGTTCTTCTGGGGGAAACAAGGAAAGCTGAGGGCCAGGAGGAAGTGATACAGGAGAAATGTTGCACCTGTTTAGAAGTACTCGTTTGCTCTGTGCTTCACTTAGTGCGGGCTCTGCATGGGCCGAGTATGTCAGGAGTTCTGGTGTCATGATGAAGTGGTAGACTGCTGAAGCTGCCATGAAAACGGCCCTTTACCTTCTGTTTGGATTTAGGTTATTTAAACCTGTTTAATATCTGAAGTGCATTTGAGAGAATGTCTTGGTCCTCAGATGCTTCAAAGTCAGGAAAAATGTTTTAGAGCTTTCTCACAGGAAGCATCCTAGAAGCTTTAATTAGCACTCTACTGGGCATATCTACGTGCTTTTCCCATGGATAGCTCTCTTAAGGAAGAACATGTGTCTGAACTAGTGTCAATCCTAACTTCAAGTAGTCTGTACTTAGCTGATGTTCTGTACCACAGACTTCTGCAAAAGAATTTTTGAAGTAATTATTTTTTTTCTAGAGCGTTACAGATCAGGATTGTGATTAAAGGGTCAGTTCTGTGTTTCTCTGAAGCCTTTTAGAAATTCAGTATATTTTTGTGGTTGAGTTCTCTGTTTCCTGAGAAGATTCTTGCTGTTATAAAGTAAGCCAAGCATTTTAATTGTACATTTATTTCAGATATCATATTACTAGATGGTTAAATACTTTCAGAGAAGGTTGGGGATATCCAGCTTTTAATAACATCTTCTGCTACCTTCTTGCTCTATAGGAACAAGAGCATTGAAAATATTGATGAATTGTATCTTATATTCCTTGCTGAGATTTTGAGGCTCTGTGCATATCAGGGAATGTCAGAATACAAATAGGTGTTGCAAGTAATCGATTAATTAACCTAAATGATGAGTCATAAGCAACAGCATATTTTAACCATGGGGAGGTTTGAGGGGATTTTCCGTTTCCTGAAAATTTTTGAATAGGGTACAAAGACTTCCACATAAACCTGGGAAAGGGTTTCTCTTTCTTGGGTTCCTCCATGGACTCCTTAAAATGAGTTCACTGGCAGCAGTAGGTAGAAAGCCACTGGCCTTAGCAGATATGAAAGGGCACAGCAGGAAAACGATCCTGTCATATACAACAAGCTTGAGTCCATTTCTGTGATTTTAAGTTTTTACCAAGCTGGTTATCCTTAATTCTGCTAATATCCTGTTTATCACCAGGTCACTCCTAAACACCCTAAAAGCATTTAAAAAATCTGAAAGTTAAAACATTTTTTGATTCAGTTCCCTTAGTTGGAAATGTTAAACTATTTTGCATTGCTCTGAACTGTAAATGAGAGGAAAATTATTGCCACTGTGTTTTCTGGGCACGAGATCATGCAGACGCAGATGGTCTTATTGGCTGAAAGTTCTATAAAACGTTTCCACTTGTACTTGAGGAGATCATTATTATAATTGCTGTAGTGTTTAGAGTTGTTTACCACTTGTTTCTTTTCTCCCCACAAAAGAAAAAAGATATTTCTTTAATTGAAGATACACATTCCTTATCTAATTAGATCTGGATATGACCATTAATTTGAGGATTTGCAGGTTAGGATAAGAACTGGTAATTGTATGTTCAGGTACTCACCTTCATTCCCCATGAAATATTTTAGTTGTTAGTCCATTTAGAAAACAGCAATAATGAATGTTTCACAGTGAACATATTAACAAAATTTGTGGTATTTATGTTGTCACAGCTCTTTAATGTTGAAAGGTGTTGAGCCACAAAGTACCTGTGAATTGGAGGTGGATGCAGTAGCTGCTGACATTTTAAATCAACTGGATATTGAAGGTGAGGAACTATATTATCATCTCTTTTTAAGGCTCAGCTTAGTTAAGCCACACTTCAGGTTTCAGTGTTATTGAATTGTTGATGTACAAATTCATAAAACTAACTAAATAAATAAATAAACTTAATGAACTCTGGAAAAAAACAGGCTGTAAGAATAGGAAGACATTCTTGTTAATGCATAACAGAAAGATTCAGACCTATAAGGAGAATAAGTGAAATGTCAGCATCGAGTATGTGTGTATATGCACATACATGATGAGGAGAAACAGTAAAAGCCAGAGATGCAGAAAACAAAAGTCAGTTACACCTTAACTTTTACTTGTCTTGCTCTCTGATTCGGTGTTAAGAATTGCAGTTTAAAAAAAAACAAGTTAGCATGACAAAACATGAAGAGGAATGTCAGGATCTACTTTGGTGGGAAGAAAGCTTTTTGTTGCATTGGCAGTCTTCCCTTCATATATTATTGCATATTTCAGCCCAGATTGGCAGGAACCCTGGTTTGCAAGCTATATGGGAAGATGAAAAGCAGAGACGGAGACAGAAATGTGAATCTTCTCAGATTAAGCCACCTGAGTCACAAGGTAAAAAAAAAATAAAATTATGCAACTCTTTTATCAAAAACTGTGAATGAGAAGCAAGCAGGAGGCTGAATTTCAATTGGTGTGTCAAGTTTGAGGGCTTTTTAGATGTTCTGTTTCTTCAGTTCCAAGCTTACTGATTGCCCAGTTACGTGTATTCCAGTTGTAAAAGCCAGATCCATAACCTTGCCTTAAACCACTTCAATTCAGCAAGCTACAAAGTGTTCTAGGCAGAATGCATGATAATGAGAATTAAGATTGCATGCTTTATGGTGGAAGACATTTAAATGTTTTAAGTGCTGGAAAAAAATTATCCTGAAGCCTTCCAGGTTTGGTTATGCACAAGGGCAGTTCCTTGTAATTTCTTTGAATTATAGCTAAGGTGATGTTAGATGAAAATTCTAAAAGGATGGATAAATCCCTGTATTTTTATGTAAAATTCATTACACAGGGAAGACCGTGCTCTGCAAATTAATTGCCTAATGAACAGAGCTATTCCCTGTAGAACCTAATCTATGTTTCTTTTAAAATATGGATGATATTTGGCAAGTAAGCTAGGCGTTTGCAGGAAGGAAAGAGGTGCATTCACGGCTAAGGCAGACTGCTTTCTTTGTCTTTCTTGCATGTCTCTGTAATTTTATGTAGGCTGCATAAACCCAACTTTTCAAAATTGTTCACTAATGGTTCTTTTCCTGGATTGCTCACCTTGGTGTAATTGCAACTTGATTTGTAAATACTATTTATACTACAATTGCAAATGAGATCAGTGGGGGCATGCGAAGTGTTTAAATACGCTTGAAAAGTCAGCCCTCAAATTTGGCACTTGAAATTAGTGGACAAACCCATTTCTTATTAGAATTAGTAATTTTAACTGCTCCTCGTGTTAAGAGTTCAAAGTAAAACTGAATAGCAATATTTTTTTTTAAATTTTAAAGACCGTGGATCTATGCCAGCAACAGAGAGTGAAAAATTTTTCCAGAAGAGACTTAAAGAAATCCTCAAGCAAAATGATTTCTCTGTGTAAGTGTTTAGCTGTTTGCCCTAAAGTGTAGTATTCTGTGCAAAAGTTAAATATGCATTTAAAAATTGATTTTCAATTAACTAGAACGTTGTCAGGATCAGTGGACTACAGTAATGGATCAGAGGAGTTCTCTGCTGAGCTAACACTACATTCTGAGGTACTTTCTCCTGAAGCCTTTCAGTGTACACCAGCTAATATGGTAGAAGTGCATAAAGATAAGAAGATGAACAATGGTGAGTATTTTTAATAGCATAATTTAGGCATAAATCTGTGTCATGCTTTAGCTGTTTGTACTATTACCAGAAGTAAGCTGAAGAAGATCTAATTGTCAGTTATGAAAAAAACGAAGAGTATTTTGGCTTTTATTTTCATTATTGTTAGAGTAAGCGTTTTAATTGCCATAGGAAATAATGGAAACATAATTGAATAGTAAAATCCATTTTAGTGGCTTGCTTTCATAATATTTTGATGTCTGTGACTTTTTGAAGTTTTATCCTTTTGCTTTTTGATTTTCTTTTAAAGAATGCAATAGGATGCATACTGATAAAGAAGAGGAAGCGCTTATTAACGAAGAAGCAATTTTAAACATTGTGGAGAATAGTCAGAGCTTTCAGCCTTTGTCTCAAAGGCTGAGTCAGACTACAGTTTTTGGTGAGTATGATTGGAATGTCTTTTTTTCTAGGCAATTTTATTGTTCCTTGGTCTTTGTTGTGTTCGCTTAGGTTACCAGTAATGAAAGAGAGTGAGTAATTTACCTCAGGGAGTTTGTCAAGCAGATTGAGACTTTGCAGACATACCCTCTACCACCACCACCAAAACAACACCTCATATTTTCTGAAAATATCACCAGGACGGTGTGTTTGTATAGGATGCTCTTCACAAACCGTGTCCTCTTGCCAGGTCGTCTCAATGCAATCTTTTGTGGGCATTGCAATAAAACCTAAGTTCTAAGAAAAGCTACTTCAGGTAGAAATCATTCAAATAATCTTTAGAAGAGATGCAAAGCACATAGTTCATGCCACCCTCTATATACATTCTTACGTAAATATAACAGTCGTATGCACTAAAGTTGATCCTACAGGGTACAGAGGGGAAAATACCTAGAAGCCACAGCCTCCAGTGCTTTTGATTTTATGGTGTGAATATGTGCATGGGCAAAATATACAAAATGCACAACAATATCTGTCTATGGGTGATACAATCTTTTTTTGCAAAGAAAGGAGGAGCGGAGAGAGTGTGAGAAAGTTAATTTCTCAGTGCTGTTTTATTTTGCAGAAAGTAGGCAAGGAGTGTTGAAAGGGTCCAATTATGCCAGTGGCGAGGGAATCAAATGGAGATTTTATGAGTTTTCTTTCTTTTTTTTTCTTTTTTTTTTTTGTTTGTTTATCATGGGTCTGCTAATTGCTGGTGTGACCATGAGTAACATGCTGTAGATTTGAGTATTTTTTGTGCTTTTATAGCATGGGCTAGTGTTCACTATGTCTTTGTAGAGTCATAACATCACAGGGGCTGCAAAGCACAGTACTTCTACAGCTGCTGCTGTGAAGTACACAAAGTTTATATTAGTGTGAAGGAAGAGTTGTAGTTTAACGACAAATCTCACAAGAGGCAAAGGAGCCAAGAACAGAAAGTACGGTTGAAAGTGGGTTAATTCAGAACTCCAGCAAAGGGGATGGTTTCCGTTCTAAATGGTTGCATGGTGTCTTGTGAACCCTTTTTAAAATATTGAAAATGCCTTCCTTGCTGATGTTGAGACCTATTTTATATGATTCTCAGGATCATTGTAAATCATATGATATTTCCTGAGGAAGGAAGGTAGAGATTGTAGTCCTTCAGCCAGAGGAGAAGGAGAGAGAAGTAACAAAGATGCCTGGTAGACTGGAGATCATAAATTGGTTATGAGGTCAGATGAAAGGTAAGCAGGAGGAGAGTGAGAAAAGAATGTGACTTGGAAGGGTATTTAAGAAGTAAAGAATGAGAAGGCAAGTGCATAAGCTTGGGTCAAATAAAGGAAAATAAATAATAAAATTTAAGAGAAGAGTGAAATCAGATAAACTTTCAGTGTTTAGAGGAACCTAGGAAGAGAATATGTTATAATGAAAAGAGAATGTAGGTGCAGTTAGACAGTATAGTAAGGGACAGAAGAAAGGAAAAGCTAGCGTTCTTTTTCAGGAGATGCAATGATTGAAAGTCCTCCAAGTGATACAGAGAGAATTATTGCACAAATTTAATGCAATCATTGAAATGGTGAGAGCAAGAGAAGGCAGTGATGCATTAGGAGCTGGCACTCATGCCCACATAAAAAGAGAGAGTGAGGCTTTACTGAATGTTGGGAGGTAACAGGAGGGTGGAGAGACAAGTGCTTCCACTAAATCTATTACAATCAGAAGAGGAGAGCAGGAATAAAAAACAAACCTGAGGTTGTCAAGATTCTAGATAAAGCGCTAGAAAAGATAATAAATTGTAGAAGTTGAAAAACTAACATATGAAGTTTGTTTCTGTAGCCTGCCTTGCTTTAGACAGTAATGAACTAGTAGGTTTAAAAATGAGAGGATTTTTGTTTTGTTTAGTTGGTTTTGATTTTACTGGTAGATTATAACTTGTCATTTATAAGTAAAACAAAACACAGATTCTACTTGTATGGGCTTTTTCTGCAGTGGACAGTAGTGCTGATGAGGCCATGATTGATTTGTTGGCTGGATTGGAGAGTGATGGATATCAGATGGGACATCACAAAACACACTCTCATCATCGTTCTCTTGGAAGCTGTCGAAATTCTCAGAACAGTGATGATGAAGAAAATGAGCCACAGTGTGAGAAAGAAGACCTGGAACTTAGCTTGTTAATGTCCCAAAGATGGGATAGTAGCATTGAAGAGCCTGGACCAAAAAGAAGGTATGTATGTGATTTTCTTGTCATAAAATGTTCTTTTCTACCAGATCCTCCCTCCCCCAACCCTATTTTCAACATGCTGTGAACGCAGTTTGCTGTAGAGAGGTCTCTGAGAGCATTTGAAAAATCTATGCAGATCTTGGGACAGAATGCAGTGTTTAGATTTGACTGAGCATCTAGTTTGCTGTTTGAGAAAAAAAAAGAGTAGTTTCTTTGTCCTCCACATCCAAATACAAAAAAACCTTCAGTTGTAACTTTCTTTTAAGGCACACCTTGGATGCAGTACAACTGGTGAGATACATCTTGTACATTTCCTATGCCTGTAACTTTTTCTGAAGTGAGTATTTAAGAAGTATTCTTATGAAGACTGACCCAGAAGCCTGAGAAAAACATGTATTTGTTGCCAAGTTTAAACTTTAAATCAAAACATGAATGTTGCTAGCTCTGCTGGACTGGTAAAGGTCAGCCGCCTGAATAGTTTTAAGACCAAGATTCTTGCAACACTTTCTGAGGTTGTAATGACCTTTTGTACAGACAGTGAAAGACACTATATCCAGTGTCTCTTTACCTCTGCTTTGAGCAGACTGTCTGGTATTTACAATTCCGTTGGAAAGATGAGAGACTTCAGACATAACATTTTGATATCTGTTTTTTCAACATTAGAAATCATGATTATACTGTGATTCAGAGAGCAAGAGATACATACAAGTATTTCATCTTTTCTTTCCTGAAGACACAGAGAAAGGTTATAATAGAATCATAAGTTACATAACAGAATTAGAACTTAGTAGTCTTCTAGCTCGAGAGATATTTTGTCTCTAAAACTACTTTTCCTATCTGACCTTTGATTTTCTTTATTTTTTTCCTGTCCCGGCAACCTGAAAAGTTGACATTTTCACCTAAAACACTTAACTTCAGTGTTCAGTTTAGTGGTAATTTCTGTGTAAAGCCATTCTGTTCCCTTAGCCTCTCTTTATACATTGTATGCTCCAGCCCCCAGCTGGATTTGCTCCCATTTGTCGGTGTCTGTTTTGTAGTGGGATGCCCAAAACAGCACAATACTGCAGATGCGGCCTCACAGCTGCTGGAATTGTCTACAGCCTTGTAGTCACAACCCAGGATGCAACTGGCCTCCTGTGCTACAAAGGCACACTGCATACTCTTAGGTTTAACCAGTTATCCGCAGAGCTTTTTGCTCTAGGCGACTTCCTAGCTAGCTCTCTCCCTACCTGTAGCAGTGCATGGGGTTATTTTGTCCCACTTGTGGGAGATTGGGATTTGTCTGTTTTGAAGTTCATGAGGTTCCTGTCAGCTCATTCTCAGCCTATTGAGATCCCTCAGAATAGCAACCCTCTCTACAAAGTACTGGTTAGTCTCCCCAGTTTGATATTCATTTGAATATAGAGTAGAATGTCTTTGCACTGTACTTTTTCTTATTTTGGGAACATAGAAGAGGAAGAACTAAGCTCACCTAGGTCATGGGCACTGTGTACCTAGCTGTGCTTGTTTTTTGAGTCTCTCTTCAAAGTCGTTCTGCTCCCAGACTTGAGTTAGACTGGAAATTATATAGCCATGTTTGAGCCTGTTGTTCCTGAACTAATAAACATGGCTTGATCTGAGTTAGGTTAGTGCTGAGCACATTCAGATGTCTCTGATGTTATGATAGTATAATTCATGCTCAGGTCAAACCATACAGATCAGAGTTCTTAAAAGAAGACTGTATTTAGGTTGTTGTGGATTTTCCTTCCTGTAACTTCAAAACCTTTGTATTTATACATTTTAAGGTACTACACAATAATATCAAGGATACTACTAGGATAGATGATTACTATTATTATTGTGGTTGTTATCACTATTATTATTATCTTTAAAACAAGCAACCAACAACAAATGAAGCCAAGCCCCCCAAACCTCAGTTCTTTCTTTTTTATCTGGGTTTCTCACTTGCAGCCACAGAATAGCGTGTTTCTGTGAAGAGTTATGTCCATCTTGTGGTTTATTTTAAAGATGAAGCAATTAACTTCCTAAGTACTTTTGGAGTTGTAACATACAGGAAGGTTTGGATGTTCTATACAGATTTTCTCCTTCCTTCCACCCCCACAAACCATCACACCTTAAAAACCCTGAAAGTTTCATAGAAGCTTTTCTCTTTAGATTTACTACCTTTTTGTTTGCCCTGGCAGATTTATGACTCTAAAAATGGCAGTGTAGAACAGTTAACTTAGTAAAAGCAGCTTAAGTATTAGCAAGAGCATCTTCAGAATGTTCAAGAAGGGATGGAATCAAACATTTTAGAGGTTAAGCCTGCCGAGAGAGAGTTGTTACTATATACCTAAGATTCCTCTAAAAAAACCCACCAAAACTAAAAAACATCTGTTTGCTAAGAGCTAAACTAAAATAATTTTGTGTGGTTGTTTTAATCTTCATATTTCAAGCACTGTCAAGGAAAGAAATCATACTTCAGCAAAATTGAAATAAAAGTAAGCATCTAAATTCCTTCTCTTTAACCTCTAAGGTAGTGAATCCTGCTGGTATTGTCTGTAGTTTTTAAGTGGTTGGCTACCTGTTACCTCTTCAGATAGTAACACTGAATAATATTTTGAGTTTTACAGTGAGAAACATAACAATTTTTTTGTTTGTTTCCCCAAATTACACAAGCATATACCTCCACACGTCCTTGATTTTAAGGTTCCCTGTGGCTGTTGGTATTTTTTAAGAGAAGTATTGTGCATTTGTTAGTTCCTTCATTTTTCTCTAGGTCAGCTGGCAAAAATATGCATCGAAGTTCAACAGAAGAAGATTCATCTTCAGAGGAAGAAATGGAGTGGAGTGGTAACAATATGCTCCTAACCAATCTCTCTATACCTCAGTTAGATGGGACTGCAGATGAAAATGGTGGTAAGTAAACAGAAACACAGATGTGCAAGTTGGATTATTACCTTGGTCATAGTTCATTTTCAGATCAATTTGCTAATGCTTCAAAGCACTAATCGTTTTCAATTCTTGTTTCAGTTGGAAGGAAATGCTCTCAACAGGTTGCAGAAGCAGGCCCTTAACATCTTACTCAAGCCAACAATATTTTAATCTCAGTGCCCTTTGCTAATTACCGGAATCTGCTTTTCCTATTGTATTAATAATTTTAAAAGGTCATTGTTTAATAGTTTTATGGAAAAGATAGTTACATTGCCACAAGGGGTCTTTTCCTGTTACTATTTGTAATGCAAATTTGATGTTAAAATTAATGTTTCTGTAGGTTCATTTATCCCGCTTGGATTTTATTGTAAATTAGTAAATGCATTATTGTAAACTTAGATGTTTCTTTTCTTTGCAAGTGGTTGCCACACAAGCTGAAATACAGCAAGCCTTGGCTTGAGCAGATTGCATGTTCATATCTTGGGATTACATGAGTTAAAACTATGCAGTGGCAAAACTGATACAGAAGAAGCTGCCTTTCAAAAATCTATACAAAACTAAATTAATCTGTAGAGATATCTCTTGCCATGGCTTTATAACCTGATGTCTTTGATCAAATAACCTTAGTTAATAGAATGCACACTTTGAGATTAGGCCAATATTTGTGTATCGTTATTTGTTTCATTAGACAATCTGCATGTTTTTGCATTTATAAAATTCTCTTGAGCAAAACAATGTAAAATGTGTGGATCGTGGAGGGGCCAAGGGGGAGTCTATCTATCCAGGGTTTCCTCTGTGTAAGGTTCATTTTTCTTGATCTAATCAACAGTAATTGTTCTTTGTTTAGAAATATTAGTAATTCTTTGTTGCCTTTAAAATCTGAAATTTGTGCTTAACATCACTTTGTACAGAAGCTTCTTTCTTAATCCATATTACAAACTGATTAATATGAAGTCTTGTTTGTGCTCATGCATGATTTCATATTATTGCATTTGCTCTTTGGGGCAGGTATGTCATCCTTTACAAAAGTTTTGTATTAGTTTGTCTCTCTAAGTTATTTGACAAAAATAGCAAGCATCATATATTAATATAGTACATATGTCTTAATATATCTATTAGTAATTCTGTGTTAGTGAAAATGAGCTATGATTTTATTACATAGGCAACCACAGCTATTGAAAACTAGCTATTGAAAGTATAGTTTGCTTTTTTCCTTTGCTTTTGTAGGTATAATGGTAGGGTTAATATGTGACTTGATGTACTTAATAATATGATTTTGTTTTGCAATGTACACAATTGTAATTTCCTTATTAGCAGTAGCTTGTAGTTTAATGTAAAAAGGGATGCTAATGAGACAGTATCTTAAATCATTGTTTAAATTCTAGAATATGTAAAGTGTATCACATGCCGAAGAAGAATGTCAGCTCAGAATGAGTTTATTACTGTGAACCTTTACATCAACTTCTTACAACAGGAGATACAGTAAATTCAAGACAGATCTCAGTCCTATTCCTCTAAATTAGAAAATGCTTATCCACACACGAATCTTTTTGTAGTCAGATATCTTCCAAGTGTTCACTGACACTTAACTGAACTCCCATTTTCTTGATATTTGCTTAATTATCCTCATTCTTCGTAGGGACTCATGCCCTCAAAGAATCATAGGCAGCATCTCCCAGCTGTGTTTCACAGCTCAGGGACTCTCTGTATGCATTAGATAATGTTAATAGAAACAGATTGAGGCCTTCTTTTATTTTTCTCACCTGGCAACAAATAAATTGCTAAGCTGAAGGGAGCACGGATCTAAAATAATCCCTGAATTGGTTGAGACTTACAGTAAAGTCCCGAAGGATCCCCTGTCTGGTAAGACAGTGTGCTGCATATGCTTCCAGGTCACACAGCATGTTTCATAACTGCTATCCCCCTTCAACATTTCAGCTAAAGATGTGGGGACACAAACAAATTGCTGTGTGCCAGGAGCTCTGTAGTAATTGCCTCTTTGCGGAGGAATAAACTCCTTCAAATTACTTGACATTCATTGTGGTTTTAAGCAAGGACGCAGTTGCTGCAAACCAGTTGTTAATTTGTTATACTTACCACCTGCCTGTCCACACTTACCCTACAGTAAGTGTAGTGGAAGTATCAGTGGAAGAGGGAGAAATCTTCCCAGGTATCATGGGATGAGTCTATACGTACAGTTACAGCAACACATGCTGGATGCAGCTCTGTGTAGGAATTTTAATGCATGGATATGAATTCATGATCAAACTAAATGGTGCAAGCTTCTCACATTGACACCTATATAGGTGGTGGACTGCTCTGCTTTATAAAAGTGCAGGAAACTGCTTATTATTAGCACACAGGACAGTATGCAAAGCCATTGTTGTAAGATAGTGTTGTAGCTTTCTGTGCAATGACTTTCCTACATGCAGAAAGTAAGCTAAAGTTCTTTGTTTCAGACCCAATGAGTATGCATACTTCTCAAGGACAAAGGAAGATACAAGCTTTTCTAGAATTCAGTCTGCTTGTATTTATTTATCTGGAGGTGATTTTTAGAAGCATTTTTTCAGCAAACCAGCATGAAATCTTTGGTGACTGTATGGAAGTCTGCCATTTAGGCTAAACTGACACAACAGCTGAGACACAAATGTTCTGACGACATGATTTTGATAAAGCAGCTCATGTGCTCAGGGTCTGTACTTGTCACAATTAAAAATGCGATGGGATTTAGAAGAGGTTTATTTCTTTGGATGGGAAGGCTTTCAGGAAAATGTCATTAAAATGGTTAATGCTTTAGGTTATTGGGCTTTTTTTTTTTTCTTTAACAAGAAAACTAGAGTAAAATTACTTGTCTTCCATTTCAGACAATCCTTTGAATAATGAAAGTTCTCGAACTCATTCCTCCGTCATTGCAACAAGCAAGATGTCAGTAAAGACTTCAATCTTTCACAAAGATGCTGCTACACTAGAACCCCCATCTTCCGCTAAAATTACTTTTCAGTGTAAACACACAAGTGCCCTTTCTAGCCATGTTTTGAATAATGAAGATTTAGTAGAAGACCTCTCACAACCAAACGCAGAAACCAGACCTGAACTTTCAGTCCCTTCTCTTGCAAAAGAAAGCACTTACTCAGCTAAATACCCAACCCCATTCAGCAATAGTACCCATACAGAAAATTCTCACAAAGAGAGTAACAAGAAAGATACTCTTCCAGTTTCTTCATGTGAAAATAATATTTTTGAGTATGAAGATGATATTACATCAGTCAGCAGACAGATACCTAGTAGGAAGTATACAAGCATAAGAAAGACTGAAAAGGATGTCGCTTTTATGCATGTGGGCCGCCACATTGGCGACAGCATATTGAATAAGAATCTATTTAACTTTTCTGATTTGAGCCACTCCAAAGGTAAAATGTCCTCTGAAGTAAATGAAAAATCCAGCAGTGCAAGTATAAATAGTTTTTTTCCAGCAACAGTTACAGAAAATTGTGAATTGTCTTGTTCAGGAGGGAGTCGAACTGTGGTACATTCACTTGAAAATAACACTGACGAAGGTGGCCTTAATAAACTTAAAATTAGGTATGAAGAATTTCAGGAGCATAAGGCAGAAAAGCCAAGCCTCAGTCAACAGGCAGCACATTATATGTTCTTTCCTAGTGTGGTTCTTTCCAATTGTCTCAGTCGACCACAGAAATTGGCTCCCGTGACTTACAAATTACAGCAAGGCAACAAACAGTCGAGATTGAAGCTGAATAAAAAGAAACATAGTTTTATCAATCTTCAGGAGCCTGCACGTGTAAATGATGTTGCATCAGTGAAGGAAAGCTGCTATACACAAAGTAATGCTTGTAGCAACGTACCTGATAAGGGTAGTGCTTTGCCTAGTGACTTAGTTCAAATTCCTTTTGGGGCTTTTGAAAACAAAATGCCTCCAAGTACTGCTAATTATACTGATTGCCAGTTTGCAGATGGGTCTCTTGAAACTGAGCAGTCATTTGGATTGTGTGGGAATAAGTATACGCTCCGAACGAAACGGAAGGTGAATTATGAGACTGAAGACAGTGAATCAAGCTTTGTCGCACACAACTCAAAAATCAATCTACCTCAACCTATAGAAGGTGTTGAAAGTTTGGATGGGTCGCAGAAGTCTCGAAAGCGTAGAAAACTTTCTAAAAAATTGCCGCCTGTTATTATTAAATATATTATCATCAATAGATTTAGAGGGAGAAAAAATATGCTTGTTAAACTAGGAAAAGTAGATTCTAGTGAGGAAAGAGTACTACTCACAGAGGAAAAAATGAACTTATATAAAAAGCTTGCACCTTTAAAGGACTTTTGGCCAAAAGTTCCTGATTCTCCTGCAACCAAATATCCTATTTATCCACTAACACCAAAGAAAAGTCAAAAAAGGAAAGCAAAACACAAGTCAACAAAGAAAAAAGCTGGAAAACCACAAAGAACAGGTAGCAAAAATATTAAAAGAACTCTGTCTTTCAGAAAAAGGACTCATACAATTCTTTCTCCTCCTTCACCATCGTACAATGCTGAAGCTGAAGACTGTGACTATAACTACAGTGATGTTATGTCTAAGTTAGGTTTTCTTTCTGAGAGAAGCACAAGCCCAGTAAACACATCTCCACCTCGCTGCTGGTCTCCCACTGATCCAAAAGCAGAAGAAATTTTGACTAACCTGGAGAGGGAAGCTTTATTTAGTAGGATTCCCAATATGTACAACAGCAAGACTGTTAATTCTAGTGTAGGAAAAAATAGTCGAGCAAAAACTCAGGTTAAGAAATGTAAAAAGAAATTTGCTAGCCCCACTGTATCTACCAAGAAAAAGAAAAAGATTAATCAGGCTGATAAAAAAGCAGATGATGGAAAGAAAAAACGTAGACCAAAACAAAGGCAAAAAGCAACTGAAAAAGTATCCTCAAGAAAACGAGTTGTACTTAAAGACGAAAAAGGAAATACATGCTCTACTGCTGAAATGAAGTTTATGCTGAAACGTCAGGATTTGCCTGAGACATCTTACAACTCTGTCAACTCACAACCACTTCATAACCAGAAAGACAGTACTCTTCCTGGCTATACAACAGGATATCTACAAACAGCACAACTTCCTTCAGCAGCTGATGCACAAGGTAGTTCATCAGGCTGTTTTCATTCATTGATGGAAATTGATAAGCCCGTAGATGCACAGTGTTTACCTGTTCCACGAGAAGATTCTCGTTCGTCTCTCACATCTACTCCTGTGGCATCTGGAAAGGAAGTACCAAAAATGAATTCTCAAAGGCCCAGGACTCAAAGTGCTGTATTTAGAATGAATGATTCTGCTCTCATTCAAAACATATTTGATCCATCTAATCACTCAACTCAGGTACCACAGAATGTATGCATTTCTAAAGATAAGATTTCTGCAAAAGTAGAGGAGAGAAAAAATTTGCAAAACAGATATTTACCACCAGCTGGGAAATTAAATGAAACTCGTGATTCTTTGGACATAGTGAAGATGGATCAGTTACATGTCACTAACTATTTGCATTGTAAAGACAATAATCAACAGCACATTTTTTGTTTACCAGAGGCATCCAAGCATTCTGATCCCTGTTCTATTCTTAAGTCATCTGAGGAAAGCTCTGGACCACTTCAGTTGCCCAAAAACTGTTTTGTAACATCTTTGAAGAGTCCAGTGAAACAGTTAAATTGGGATCAAAACGAGAGAGGATTTATTTTTGATATGTCACATTTTAAACCTGAAACAGTAAACCAGAGGTCTGTGTCAGAAGCAACCATGCAACCAAAACCCATCTCTCAGTATAAAAACAGGACTTTAGTGGCTCCATCAGCGTTCAGTGAAGGACAGTCTGGCCTAGCTGTTTTGAAAGAGTTGCTCCAGAAGAGACAGCAGAAAGCTCAGAGTGCTAATGTCGCACAGGAACCACTACCAGCTAAACCACATCTGAGCAGAAATATACCATGCCCTCTTGAACAGAATAAAGCAATCAAAAGATCACGGTCAGTCACATCACCAAGAAAATCTCGTGCTCCCAGGAATACAAAGCCTAAAGAAAAAACACCAAAACTTTCAAAAAAGGAGTCTTTAAGTCAGCAGATCACTGGTCGCATTGATCACTCTGTGTCTGACAGCCCCATTTTTTTTTCAGACCCTGGTTTTGAAAGCTGCTACTCGCTTGAAGACAGCTTGTCTCCAGACCACAATTACAACTTTGATATTAATACTATAGGTCAAACTGGATTTTGCAGTTTTTATTCTGCAAGCCAGTTTGTCCCAGCAGATCAAAATTTGCCCCAGAAATTCTTGAGTGATGCAGTTCAAGATCTTGGGTCAGTACAGACAACAGAAAATGATTTTCTGTGTCATAATGACCAAAAATCTGAGGAAGAAAAGCAGCATTCTTCAAGCACAAGTAAGTGGATCAGGTCCAGTTCCCTGAGCCCTGAGCTGTTCGAGAAAACCTCACTGGATAATAACGAGAACCACTGCCATAGCCAATGGAGGAAGAATATTCATCCTTCAACTTCTAGACCTAATTCCATCGATACCTCTTGTACACAAGAGACTGAGGTCTGTTTAAAGGAAAAATTCAAATTGAATAGAAATACAGTGAATAAAGAGAGATTTCTTAATCTTCCTCAGCCAACCAGTTCAGACTGGATTCAAAGCCACATTAGAAAAGAAACCACTTTTGAACCCTGTCAACCACTTGATTCAGTTAATACCTCTTTTACATCTGTATTGTCTTCTCCTGATGGTGAACTTATAGACGCAGCTTCTGAGGATTTAGAGTTATATGTTTCAAGAAACAACGAGGCATTAACTCCAACTCCAGATAGTTCACCAAGATCAACCAGTTCTCCCTCACAATCAAAGAACGGAAGTTTTACTCCTCGCACTGCTCATGTTCTTAAGCCTCTCATGTCCCCACCCAGTCGCGAAGAAATCATGGCAACTTTGCTTGATCATGATCTTGCAGAAGCAGTTTATCAGGAACCATTTTGCAGCAATCCTTCAGATGCTCCAGAAAAGCCAAGGTACTGTGTTAAATGCATTTCTGTCTACATACACTTGTGATTATATTAAGTTTATTTCTGTAAACAGTTTTATGCTGTTATGTGGCACAGATGCATGAAAGGTCTCATCTGATATGCATACATTTGAAGTTGAAAATTATGATGCTTCCTGTGCAAATACCCATTTTCATTTATGACGCTTTGTTTTTTTTATTGCTTGTTATTATTGCAATAAGTGGGAATGTGCCTGCTTGGTTTGTAAAAGAAAGGTACTGCCCACAGGAGCTGGATAGTGAGAAAACTAGTTGTCAGCACACTGCTTGTTATATCATCCCAAGGACTGCCTGTAGTGCCGTTCAGAACAAAACTATAATTCAAACTATTTTCTTAACAGGGAGATTGGAGGACGGCTTCTGACAGTGGAAACTAGACTTCCAAATGACCTGCTTGAGTTTGAGGGGGATTTCTCATTAGAAGGTCTACGACTCTGGAAAACTGCATTTTCAGCAATGACAGAAGGTCCTAGACCAGGCTCTCCTCCCCGTTATGGTCACTCTCCTGTTAACAAAAGAGAAAGTAATAGCCATAAAACTAGTGAAGACAAAAAAATAGTCATAATGCCATGCAAATGTGCTCCAAGCCAACAGCAAGTTCAGATATGGCTTCATGCCAAAGAAGAGTATGAACATTTCAAGAAGCTGCCTAAGAATCATCCTGCTGAGTTGGCAAAGGCAGCTGAGAATTTCAGCTCTGTGGTATTGTCTGAAGAGAAATCTATAGAAGTAGTAAAAGCAGATAAAGATCTGGATTTATCTAGCCTGGAAGGTGAAAGACCTACTGTGCCTACAAAGAATTCTGCTTCTGTGGCAGAAACTACAAAAACACAAACCAAGGAAAGCTGTGATAAGTCTATAAGCACTATTGAAAATTCTGGATATGCTAAAATTGACATGGATTCTAATAAAAGCCCATCTGAAAGCAAGACACTTATTACTTCAACATTAGAACATAATAAGGAACAGGAGGAGGAAGATTACTATGTCAATTACAGTTCACCAGATTCTCCTGTACTTCCTCCTTGGCAGCAAGTAGCATCTCCAGATCTCAAGCAGCCCAATTCAGAAGAGACAGAGTGGAAAAGTCAGACTGTTCTTTTGTCTTCTGTGGAAAGAAATGATGTAGTACCTGTTGGTGCACAATACTCGCCATCCACCCAAGAGGATATTAGTACATCCTTTGACACGTCACCATGTCCGGTCAATGAAGATCCTGGAAATTCTGAACCTATTTGCCTACACAGTACGCCCGTTGTGCAGAGAAAAAATCAAGATGGAGTACCTGAAGTTCTTGGCATTACTCCTTTATCCACAGGTAAATCCATTAAGTGGTTATAATGATACACACACAAAAAAAAGTTCTGAATATGATACTATACTTCTTTTTACATAGTGAGGAAGGAGTCACATTGCCACAAAAATGTATTTAAAACTACTTTTGGGAAGGAAAATGCCTGTGCATTATTGTTAAAGTAACTTTTGAATTATGAAAAACGTCTAGAGGCAGACACCCTTTTGCTCCCTGATGTTCTCTATTTTTTGAACTCTGAAATGCTAGTTAAAAAAATTAATTTAGAAATGTAGCTTATTTCAGGGATTTTGAAATCTTGTTGGTTGCATTGTTTATATTTTTCCGAACATAATCTCAGATTAGAGTGGGAATATCATTGGAGTGTTCAAGATGATAATTATATGAAGTTTGGGAACTTACTGGTCCTGTACTGTATGTTACTAAGTGTCTATAAATACCAAATTGTAATAGTTGTGTTTTGGATTGGACAGATGATAAGGTTCTATTTGGTTTATATACTTATATATAAATATTTGTTTATTGTGGTAACCAAATACTTCTGGTTGATTCCAGCATGTTGTTTAATTTCTAGACAATATTGTTGAGGCTAAGCAATTTTCACACGTGTATGTTTACAGAACGAAAAGCCCAGAAACTGAATCACAAGAGGGGAAAAAATACTGATGGTCTTAGAAGAGTACTTCTAACCACACAAGTGAAGGTAAAATAAGATTTTATGTATTTTTATTATGCCACACATACACACCTCCATTCTCTTCCTTCTGTGTTGGGTTTTTTTTCTTAGGCTCTTGAAAATACATTTAAAATAGTAGTGCACAATAGCTGTAGAATCTATACACTCAAAATTGGGAGGAATAAATAAGTTTAATTAGCAGAAGAGGAAAGAAGTTGGGTATTGAGAGTATGTTCTATGTTTTAGATTAGTGAGATGCTAATAAACACTAAGAGACCACATAAGGATTTTGTCTTACCCTTTTACTTAAAACACCCTTTTAAGTTCTATTTTGATTTCATTTTCTTATATATATGTGTGTGTGTATATACACATAGATGTGTATGTTTCTGTGTCTCTGCGTGTATTAATTTTCAGACAATATTCCAAGTGTTGTTGGAAAGCAGTGTAGGCAGTGACTGGCACTGGTATGCTGCCCAAGTAGAAAGGGGAGGGATCACATTAAATTATTAGACTCATGTTTTCCCTGAATGGTGTTTCTGCTCAGAAAACAGAAGGATTTGCCGAGTGCATTAGTGAAATGACCCAATAGTCTTATATTTTGTTCTCAACATACTGTTATTCACTTAGTTCTAGAGGTGCTTAAGCATACCCTAAATTCAGTGCCTTAAAAACTGGTGACTGAAATGGAGGATTTTGGTGAATTGTTACTCGAGGGAGAGTAGAGATTTGGTGGTTCCTCTGTTCTCAGGCTTCTAAGAAAGCAAATATGTGTGGGTGTGAGGGGTTTAGTTGTGTTTTTTGTTTTTAGAAGTATTTCAAACTTGCTCTTGCCATACTATGAGGTTTCATTAAAATTATTCCTAAAATGCATAAATATTCAATTGTTGTTTCCCTGTTGAAAAATGAGGTGAGATAGTGAACGCCTTTTTTTAAAAAAAAATATTTGTAGTGCAACGTTTTCAATTTCACTGGTGCATTTGCATTTAGTATTGCATATGAGCTTTGCAACCTGTATTTTTTTCAATATTATACTGTGCTTTTTTTCCCTGCCTCGCCCTCCTTCCCTCAAGAATCAATTTGCAGCCCTTGGCGCTCCAAAGAAAGAGACTTCTCAGATTGAAGGACCATCTTTAAATAACACTTATGGTTTTAAAGTCAGTGTGGAAAACCTACAGGAAGCAAAATCTTTACATGAGGTAACTGACTGTTACATGTTATTTTATAAAATGATAGACCAGTTTTATACTGGCAGAATTAAAAGATTTTTTTTCCCACATAGTTGCTACCTGACATAAAATTAATCAGATTGTCATATCCACAGCTTTAAGTAGTTGCTCTGCTAATTTCAGCTTGATCTCCAAGTGCTTTATTTAATAGTATTGTAGTATTTTTGAGAAGTTAATAAACCTTCCTTTAAAAAGCAAAAGTAAGAGGAAGATCAAAAGGAAGAAATAGTAAGTCCTCTATAAACAGATTACTGGAAAAACTGGTTGTCACTGTAACTTTCCTGGGTTGTTTCCTTAAGAAACAAGGTATCTGACATCATTCAGTCAGGCCCTTATAGTAGCTCTACATGTTACCTTCTGAACCTGTTGGCTGGTTCCAGCTGCATGTAACAAAGTAGTACATGTCTCAAAGAGCATTTCTACGTATTTTATGTATTCAGTGGTTGGTCTGTGAAGAGAGATAAAAATTGGTGCTGGAGAAAGGGATGCAATGTTAATACAATAGCACTGTGTTTGGCTGCTAACTGGCCAGCCAGCGTGTCTGTGCTCCCAGAGTCACTACAGCTGTTGACCAATTTACAGATGAAATGAGGGCACAGAATTTTTATGTGCTGAGTAGATGACATACAAGAAGCCACAAGAAACTAATGATTTTACAGGAAATTGAGATAGAGGTTGATAGTAAAATTTCATTTCAGTGATGGCTATAGCGATTTACGATGCAAAGCTAGAGGATATCAGATGCCTGCAGGGCAGCTTTCATACTCCAGAAATATTTGTAACTTTTCCCTTGTAATCCCTTCAATTTGCCCTTTAATCAACATTAGCAACTGTATTATGCAAAACAAGAGCAACAGCATAGCACTGAAATAGCATTAAATACTGCAGTATTTATTGTGGAGTCAGAAATTCACAACACAGGGATCAGCATTTTCTTCATGCAAACAATTCTGCAAAAAGCTGTAGCAACACAGTGTGGAAGTTGGTTAATGCAGGTGAAGGAAAATTAAGATATTTTCCATATTGTCCTGCAGGTGACTTAGCCTTCATGCAACTTAGCTTTCATGCTTGTTTGCACGTCTCAGATGAGAGAGGGAAAGGAAAATAAAAAACAACAGTAATTCCTTGTTCTTTATCAGTTCAGAAACTTAATTCAGCTCAGTGTGCAAAACTTTGAAAATACTACAGGGTATTGCAGTTGTTGAGCATTTCTCTTTGTATTTTTTGCTTTTGGTAGAAGGTAGTACTCAGAAATGAATACCAAATTTTAATAATTGAGTATTAAAAAATGATCAGTCTATTTTTATAAGACAATACTTTCTCAAAAAAAAAGACCCACAGATGCATGCTTAATAACTTATGTTAATTTTTGGTTGTGACCTCTTAGTTATGACATAATATGAGCGTATAAATGTCTGCAGTTAGTACATTGGCACTAATAACCTCATCTTTTTTTTTTTTGAAGAAAGCTCTGAAACACACTAACTTTATTTATCTATTTGTTGGTAGGTCCAACACCTTACCCTCATCAGTATGGAGTTACATGCTCGAACCAGGCGAGATTTGGAACCAGACCCAGAGTTTGATCCTATCTGTGCTTTATTCTACTGCATCTCATCGGACACAGCACTGCCAAATACTGATAAAAAAGAAATCACTGGTGCTATAGTGATTGATAGAGACAGGACAACCTCAAGCCAAGGTTCCTATTTCTTTTTTCTTAATGTGTTTTACAAAAATGCTATTTCATAGTAATCAAACAGTAGCAAACAAAATATAATCAAAGATCTGTATTACTATTTAGCTCATTTAATATTGTCTTGTTGACTGTTGGATGAATGGCCATTTTAAACACAGAGTTTTCCTGCTTATATCTTCCAAAGAACTATTGCATGGGCTGTAAACCACAAATAGCATACACATGTGCAAAATACTTACGTTCACATACTTGTGGATAAGCTCCTGCAGTGTTCTAAAAGTATAAAGAGGAAAACGTGCCTTTAGTTTCCTACTCAAGTCGCTGGATAGCTACAAGTAGAAAATGTTAAAAGCAAGACAGTATGTTTTATATTTTACTTAAGGGTTATTTTTGTGGTTTTATCTGATCCTTTTAGGATCTAAACAGGGGCCCTTATTCTATTGTACCTTTTTGGCTTTGTTTAGACCAGTGATACTCAACCTGTGGCTCTAGAGCCGGATGTGGCTCTTCATGGCCCTACAGGCGGCTCTCGCAATGTAGGCATCTGATCGGCGCTCCACTCTATCAGGCAGCGCGGGGAGCACTGAGCAAATGGACCAGCAGTGTGGGAGTCGCTGAAGTTCCCCCTCCCATAGGGGGAAAGAAAAGGAGCTGCTGGGATCCCCCCACAGGTAAGAGTAGAGATCACCTCCCACCCAGCAGCTGTGGGGCAGAATGGGGAAAAACTCACCCTTTTGCCCTTTACACCCCTCCACCTCAATCCTTCATAGCAGCCAGAAGGGGTTGAAGACAGAATGCTGCTGGGAGAGAGGATGCTGATGTGTCATGTCGTGATGTATCAATATGTGATGATGTTGAGGCAGCAGCATCACACATTGAAGTGTCATGATGGAAAAAAAACAAAACATCACACCGTTGATACTTGATTTTTATGGTGCTCTACAACTCCGTTTAGTAAAGAAGTGGCTCTCCAGCTGTTAAAGGTTGAGTACCACTGGTTTAGGCTAGTAAAAATACTAACCAAGCAAAAAGAAGTCCTCTTTCTTTCCAGGTTTCTTTGGCATTGTGAGTGTGTATTAAACCACAAAATACTGTCTAAAACTTAAGTGTGGACAAAGCATACCAAAAACAAATTTAGCATTAAAGCAACAGCTCCTTCTTTTACCAGTTTATTTTTCAAAGTATTGTAGATATTATATCATGTTAAGCTAAGTTATAATTATTATTAGTGAAGTTTATTCTGATATTCTAAGCTTGTTATTATTTTTAAAATTATGTCCATTACCTTACTGAGATTTTCCACTGTATAGCCACTATGGCTCCCTAGGTATGTGCCACTGATAAATTATCAAGACAAATCTCTCTTTACAGAGGTCCAATAATATTTTGGAAAAAAAAAAGGTTCTGGTTTTTGTTCGTGAAATAAAATTATGTGTTTAAATGTTATTGTGACATTCCTTGCTATAATTGATGTGTACTATTAATATTTTCTTGGTTGGAACTTCTCGAGTTCCCTGTGGAGTGAATTAACATTGAGATACACCTTTTTTCCTCATTTTTGATAATTGCTTTGTAAGTTAAAGTATTCATTTTAACATTTATTTCTGAAAGCCCACTTTTTTTAATTCATGTCTTAAGAATGTGTCAAAGTAGAATGCCTTTTAAAACCTCCATATTGTTGGCTTAATCAGAGATGTTGTACTATGATGTACAGAAAAAAAGAAAAGACAGAGTGTGTGTTGCTTATTATTCATTTAAAGAGGAGTTTTTTTAATACGGAAGGCAAGTGCTGAGTTCCTGCATGCTTACAGATATAGCTATTATTGACACATTATCAGTGTAGACACTCTTAATATGCAATTGCTTGTGCTTTTCTATCAGTAACTTCGTAATGTGGGTTTTTTTAAGAAGTATGCTAAAAAAACCGTATTATGTTAAGTATCATTTTCATTCTTGAAAGCGTCTTTCAAAGCACTACTCCAAACTAGCAATTAAAATGCATATTTTGCATGAAAACACTGTGAGCTGTCATGGTCCTTTAATATTTCTTACTCAAAAAAATAATTTTTTAATAGCTGGATTCTTGTACATATAAGAGATGAAATATCTCTCAAATCAGATTTATTTATATCTGAGAATTTGTGCAAGATTACCACTATGGTGGAATTTTACAAAGTGAAAAGAACAAACTTTTCCACCCAAGAGGAACAATATAAGTCCGTGGAATTAGTTGTGTATTAACTAGTGTTAAAGATAAAAATAGATTGTATTTAGTATGTTTTATGATTTATTCTAAAGATATATTGTTGACTGAAGTCATTGAATTCCTTCTAAATTGTAATGATTTTTTTTTTTTTTACTTTATTTTCTAGGGATCAGAGACCAAGCCCCCTTGCTCACAAGATCTGGAATTACAGGACTAGAAGTCAGTTACGCTACTGATGAAAGAACTCTTTTCCAGGAAGTAGTGAATATTGTAAAAAGGTAGCATATCTGTACGTTCTGCTTTTATTTTTCAGGCTTGGTACAGCAGATTTAGTTCCTTCAGCCCTTGCCAGTTTCTCAGATACTGATTTTTTTGTTGTTGTTTCCCTCAAAGGCTTATTTCTAGAGTGGACAAGCATTATGGTCTTTTGAATAAGAATACTTTTTACTTTGACAGCAAGAACATTCAGATCCTCTTAAGCAGCTGAGTTACAGTCTTGAAAGTAATCAGCCATATAAATGATCTTTAATATACATCCTTTTCTGTTAATCCCAGAATTCATTACACATCTCTCTCTGAAACTCTCAGTAGATATTAACAGTGCTGAATGCTATAGAAAACCCCTTAGATGGGAAGAATTCTTCTAGGCAAGACAGAAAAATCCTACATGATACTGAAACTGCTGTGGATGGATTGAAATAACCGGTAGTTGAAAAATCGCTTGCCTTCATTAGTTTTGTCTTCTCTGAATGGAAATCCCCTGCTCCATCAGACTTGGAAAACTGTTGGTTTTCCCCATCTTCGCTAGGGCTGGAAACCTGTTTGGTAGCCCTCTCAGCTGGTGAGTAGGTGGAACCACAGATGTCTCTCCAGGCCCTACTGACAGAGTTGCAAAACTGTAAGACTGCAAGACAAAATACAGAGATTTAAACTATAAGTCACCCCATGGAATAGAGGCACGAGGTAAAAGTGTGTACTAGGCAGAGTACATTTGCAATTCTTTCTCTCTCCAACCAGAAAACCTCTGATGAGAAAGACATTGACCAACCCCATGAAGCCAGAATACTAAAAGAGTTGCTGAATGCAACCAGCACAGGGTGGGTCCTGACAGAGCAGCAGATCCCTGTTCAGAGAAGACAAAATTCAGGTAAGGAACACAATTTTGTTTTTCTCTTTCTTGGAAATCTAGTGCTCCATCAAACTTAGGAATAATTACTCAGAATGGGAAGCTGCAAGTGAATGAAGAATTCTCCACCAGTTGTGTGGGAGTTTAAAAAGAGATAGTACATAAGGAGTATGAGAGAGAGAACTTAGCAGTTAAACTGTGTATTTATCACCGAAGAACAGAAGTCTGCATCTGTACATGTTGAAGGCTTTATGGAATCAAAAAAAGCATGCAATTTTTGTAGCACTTCCAAGATGGAATGTACCAATCACCAGATTGCTGACTGAGAAATCTCTTTTTAAGAGATCTTCTCTTTCAACATTGTGCTACCATGCCTTGTTGACTCAACAACTTTATCTTCAGAGACTTGAGTTAGTGAACTTGCATCCCTGGAAGAGAAAAGATTGGATCTTTTAATGGAGAGGCAAACTGCTGTCATCGTCTTGGTCTGCATCTCTCCCACTTCTGTGCAATATCACTTAGGAAATCAGATTACTGCTGAACTCTCAACCAGTACATTTTTAAACTGGGACCATATCTACAATCTGCAACTCTTTTCTCCCTTTATTTTCTGTAGCGTAGGCAAAAGAGAGTTAAGAAATTTTGCTGGAAGAAATGTTTCATATATTTTAAGCACAAAACAAGCGTTTAGGCCTAGAATAACTTTTAACTGAAGGAAAAAATGTGGTAAAACTACTTGATTAAAAAGTAGCAGACTGCAAAAATCTTCCTCAATGGGAAGTGAATATGCACACAGCTTCAGTGAAAACTTTCAGCATCAGGAATTATTTTTAAAATGTTTTTTGTTCCTATTTTTAATGTTACTTTTTCCAGCACAAGCTAGGTACTCTGGTTGTTAGGGTAAGTGCACTTAATTGTATGTCTGATAGAACACAATAGGGCCATGTTTAAGAAGCACAACCACGTGGGGTTTGTGGAGCAAAAATCAATCACATTAATTTGTCAGCTGAGGACATACGAGTATCTTACTGATGTCTGCATGTGGCTAGAGGATAATAGGTTCTTGTGACCAAATAGCATGCCCAGCATGACTGCAGGTTCCTTTTGGTTCATATTCTTGGCCTCTTTGGCTGTTGGAGAGAAGGGTGGAAGAGTGAAAATAACAGAACGACAGAAGAGCTGTTCAGTCTTGATTGTCAGTACCAAGAACAGACTTTATCAACTTGGTGCACTGAACAGAATACCTCGGCTGTGGGAGAAATTGTTTATACAGTCCAACTGAAGAAATCTTTTTCTCATTTCTTGTCATTCTCTAATTGGCCTAATTTTTGCTCTTATTTCATATGTGTGAAAATTGTGGAACATAATTATTTGTTTACAGTTCCAGCCTTCTACTTTTCCATTTAGGCCTCTTGTTTTTATTCTGTTCTGGTTATTGAAAATGTTGATTCTATCACATCTTGTCAGTAGACGTAAACTCTGGAAGAGCACAATAGAGAATTCTTGACCACTGTTTTCAGCGAGATGAGGAGAGAGGTCATTCCTGGAAAACTTATCACTTCCTCCGATACTCTTACCTCCTTAGTCTTTTTTCCATCAAAAAGCTACAAGTGTTTTGTCTTCAAACAAATGACCCAGAATATCTACACAAATAGTCTTTATAATGTGCTAGTTGATATTGAGGAGCACAGGTGCTGAAGCCAAGAGTAATAAATTAGTGAGGGTTTTATACTAGCTGGTGTTTTATTCTTGGGCTCCACCACTAGGCTTTTGTCACTGGCTTTTCCCAAATTCAGCTGTTTATAGCAGACCTAAAGTAACTCTGTTTCGTGTTGACTGAAGATAAGTATTGCTCCAGAAAGTTCACTGGAATTCATGAGCTGAAGTTTGATTCAGTTATACCTTCACAATGAAGTTGAGTGTGTGCTAGATCTGAATGACCACACTAATACCAGATTAAATATTCTTCTGTATTGTCTCTGGTTAATTCTGGGCAGTTGGCAAATGAAAATAAATCATTTTGAGATCTGTAGACCAGAAGAAGACCTGGTTGTTTCTCTGGAATTGTGATCTGTGGATTCATCTATCCTGAAAACTAGATTTGTCCAAATATTGAGGGGTATAAACACCTTTATTTCTTGGAGATCGCTACTGAGAGGGATTCAGCAGTGAAATGACAATATTTACAAGTGTGTGTACTAAAATCTGTGCAGAGACAGCTAAAAGAAAACACGTCATTTTAAAGGGAATTTGAGAATTCTTTTTAATTCTGAAAGTTGTTGAAATACTGAGCTGCTTGAGGGTTGAGAGTCAAGGAATAGTTTGAAAGGAAGAGTCATAGAGGTGAGTTTGGAGAAGGCAGAGAAGAATGAACAACATGGATTTGAAAAAAAGAAAAGCATAATTAAAGTGGTTCTTGGTACTCTTGACAACCATCTTAAACATTGAGAGGAAGCTTCACCTACATAGGTCCAATTTTCTCTTCTTTGGTAAGCTTTCCTCTGACTCTAAACAAAAAATTAAGACTTTGACTCAAAATTGGCATAAAGCAGCTGAGACTGCTTTCCATCCTATGCAGCCAGTTTGGATGATGTGTAAGCAGAGACAAACTGTAGTCTCTTTCAAATTGTCGTAGGGGAAATTCTTTTTTTTTCCTTCCTGAAATGGAGCCTGTACCTGTATTGCTGGATCCCGTAATGCTGCCTGAACAGCCTTCTGGTATAGAAACTCTTTATCCTCAGTTGTCAGCTGCAATGAGTTGGGAGACAAATCAGAAGAAGCTGTCTGCTTGAAAAAGTTAATACAGAACTACCTCTCTGTCTGATCCTAAAGGCAGAAAAAATTAAACACATTCACATGTAGCTCCATAAAACAGTGAGAAAGCTGTCTTTTTTGAGGAGGTGGAGGAAGGGTGTGCTACAAGGGTGTGCTATTGGTGGTTTAAAAAAACATGGGGGAAAGTAGAGATGTCCAAGCCTGATGGAGCAGTGGATTCCCATGAAAGAGAAATCAAGCATCTGAATCTCCTTCAATTTTAAGGCAAATTGCGCCACTCTTCTGTAAACACAGATACTGTCAGATAGCAGAAAAGGGTTGGTCCTGCAGGCATGAGGAGCAAAATTTAGGGAATTCATGTGAGAATGCACAGTTCCTGTCTCTGACAAGCAGAGAATGTGGGAACGGGATAGGCTTGAAAAAAAGTAGTAGATTCCCTGCTACTCGAGAGTCACCAGCCAACAGCGGCTCTTTGCCCCCATGAAAGTAGTTTCTTATAAAAGTGTAAACAGAATATAAAGCTCTTCATCTGGGTTTTTGTAAGAATTTGAGGATAAAACACGTGTGAATCAGTTAATTGTTAATACTTAATATATAAATATTTTGTATAATGTTTTCTTGTATGTTGCTAATCATTTTTTTTTACATTGGGGACAGTGCATTATATTTGTTCTGTAAATGCTCTAGTAATATTTTCTTTTTAAACGGAGATCTGTTAATCTAACCTTCTTTTCCCAGGCCAGTATCATCTTCTCTGGTGTTTTCCTGTAGAAATCTCTACTTAATGTCCCGTATCAACTTCATAGATTTTTATTGTCCAAAGCAAACTGGAAAAATGTTTTCAAATATTTCAGCTGTATATTTGAGTCATTAAGTGTTCTGTTACCAGGCACAATTACTGCTTTTGTCTGTATCACAGGTCTGGCCTAATTTCCACTCCCTTTTTTTTCTCTTAATTTTAGCTGGAAGAAAAATAGCAGTCATGAAAAGCAGACGCATAATAGAAAGGAAGGCATAACTTGGGACGTTAGTATTCATTCACGAAATTATCAAAGGAGAAAGAGGAAGGGATCATGTAACAGCACATACGGCTTAGCTAGAAAGGAAAATAATCACATTTCTTCTCTCTGCAGCATGTATGAGTTGAATGTTAATGCTGTCATCTTTAAATCCTGCCAGTAAAAATGCCGCCTTTCATCTTTGCAGAGAGGCTGGCAACAGCATGCAAAGCAGTATCAGTGCTCGTCCTTTTAACAAAAGAGCACTGTGTTGGCAGGCACACCTCTTGTTGCTGTCGTGTTAGTCCTAGCCAGCAGCTTTCAAATATCAGTATTACGACTTACTAGTTTCTTGTAGGTGTAAAAGCTGGTCTCATTAAAATTTCAACTAATAAGACAGCTTAAGCTGATGATGAAGACCAAATGGATAGTAAACTATAAAAACTGTGAGAAGGGAGGATGAAAAATATAAAACTTGCCTTCTCCTTAGTTCACAGTCTGTCACTTTTGTGGTACCGCATGAAAAGGGGAGAGAGAAACCAAGAGAGACACAGACTTCAGCTGAGCTCAAGCCAGCTAAGCCTTGGGATTACCTGTTCATTTTCCTATTTGAAATAATGTCATCTTTTAGCTCCAGACATCTCGTCTTCTCAAATAGCAAAAAGAATACCGCAGGAGGTCTGAATAAACGGCACCCTGGTTCATTGGACAAATGCTACATGGGATTGGGCTGCAGGAGAGGGCACTTCTGCTGCATAAATTGAGATGGAGTTGATTAGCGATGAAATAAGAAGCAAGAAACAGCAGTGCTTTACATTAGGTGTAGATCTGATAGGTCTGTTAAACATGCTGCATAAGGTAGATCTTAAGCATATTGTACTGCAGTAGTTTCGGATACCAAGTGTCACTCCAAAGAAAGGAGATCTGCTTGCATATAGTCTTAATTTATTTTTTCCTTCAAAAACATTTCAGAGAGAAACTTAACCAAAAATTATTTTGATTGTAAAGGAAATACCTAAGCATCCATAAATTTGTTAATACTTTATAGTGCTTTGTGCACATATATTGTCAATGCACAAAATACATGTATGTGTAACCTAGAGCAGTATCTGAGGAACTCAGTTGCTCGTAATGTTTTTACTATTTTTCATGCTTTCAGAGGGACCACTCAGATCCAAGTTTTTAATATGGGAAACTGAGTCTAAGGGATTGTATTACAGGGAATTCACAGAAGGGCTTTTCGAGCAACTCTACCTTGATTTTGCATATAGATAGCTTTGTCAGAGTCATCTGACTGAAAATTAGGCATCTATATTTCATTGTCAGTGTCTAAGTAGCTACCCGTATCACCATGTGTGGTAGATGGAAAGGACGGGATCTTGTACTGCAAAAGGTGGCTAAAATGTAAGGATTGGTTCACCCAAAGAGGCCTTTTTTCTTCAATGACAATAGAGAGACCAGCTTAGAAAACTTGAGATACGAAGATTACTTTAAATCAGACCATTCCTTTAATGCACGTGTAGTGTCTGTTTGGAAATGAAAAGCAGATTAAGCTACACACTGTGAAGTGATATCCTATGACTCAGTAATGTGCCACAAGCAATCCCTAATGGCCTGTACAAGCAAGTCTGAGTTCAGAACTAGCACACTGATTTTTTTTTAATCTTTTGGGTGATAAACTTTTTTATCTACATGTGAATTTACATAAAACTGTGTTAAAATTTGTAATTTTTAAGTTAGATACCACTTATTTATATAAGAAAATGCATACATATGAAAACATCATAAACCAAAGTGGTTTTATGTCTTGTGCTATAAAGCATCATCCCTTCGGATGGATGCTGGAGAAAAAATTCTTGAGAGTGTATGCACATGGCTTGCAGAAGTTCATTAGCTTAAAAGAGATTAGCTCAAGAATTCATGAAATGTTATATTCATTGTACCCTGATACTAACAGGGGTACTTGCAGTAGTAATGTCATCACCCACTAAAATGTGGTTAAATAGTAGGTGAGGGGAGTTATACACTACTTAAGCAAGGAAAAACCCCAAACAACTGTCCTCCATCACACATGGTAGCTGCTAATACAGCTGTGGCAACTTGCTGCTTCCAGATGATATGCTTGTTTCTGTTCAGAACTGGCCCAGAATAGTGAGCAGATTCCTAACATAATGAATACTCATAGAGTCATAGAATGTCCTGAATTGGAAGGGACCCACAACAATCAAGTCCAGCTCCTATCCCTACATAGGACAACCCCAACATTCATGCCATGTGTCTGAGGGCATTGTCCAAATATTGTCAGGCTTGGTGCCGTTGCTGCTTCCCTGGGGAGGCTGTTCCAGTGCTCCACCGCCCTCTCAGTGAACGTTTTCATAATATCCAACATAAAACTCCTCTGGCACATCTTCTTGGTATTCCCTCAGGTCCTATCATTGGTCACCAGAGAGAAGAGATTGGTGCATGGTCCTTCTCCTTGCCTTGTGAGGAAGCAGTAAAACACAATGAGATCTCCCCTCGGTCTTCTCCAGGCTGAACAGACCAAGTAACCTCAGACACTTCCTCATACGGCTTCCCCTCTTAAGCCCTTCACCAACTTTGTGGTCCTCCTCTGGACACTCTCCAGTGCCTTGATATCCTTTTTATACTGTGGTATACACAATAGTCAAGGTGGAGCCACACCAAGATGGAGTAGAGTGGGACAGTGACCTTCCTCAGCCGGCTAGCAATGCTGTGCTTGATGCACCCCAGGACCTGATTGGCCCTCTTGGCTGCAAGGGCGCACTGTTGGCTCATGTTCAACTTGACGTCAACTAGAACCCCCAGATGCCTTTCCACAAGGCTGCTCTCCTGCTTCTCACTCCCCAGTCTCTATGGACATCCAGGGTTGCTGTGTCCCAGGTGCAAAATCTGGCACTCACAATAGTTTAAACTTCATGTGGTTGGTGATTACCCAGCTTTCTAATTTGTCTAGATTCCTCTGCAGGGCCTCTTTCCCCTCAAGAGTGTCAACAGTTACCCTCAGTTTTGTGTCCTCCACAAACTTAGTTATTAAACCTTCAAGTCCTGCATCCAAGTCATTTATGAAGATGTTAGAGTACCTGGCCCTAAGATGGATCCCTGCTAGTGACTGGTCACCAGCCCGATGTAACCTCGTTCACTGTGACTTTTTGAGCCTGACCAGTCAGCCAGTTGTTCACCCACTGTATTATGTGTTTATCCAGCTGTATGCTCTACAGTTTGTTTAGGAGGATACTGTGAGAGATGGTATCAAAGGCCTTGCTGAAAATCCAGAAAGATTCATCAACTGGCTTCTCTTGGTCAACTTGGTGGGTAACATTGTCATAGAAAGAACCTAAGTTGGTCAAGCAGGATCTTCCCCTTGTGAACACCTGCTTGCTGGGACCAATGACTGTTGTCTTTCAGGTATTTTTCAGCAGCTTGCAGAATCATCTTCTCCATAACCGTACCAGGCACTGAAGGGAGACTACCAGGCCTGTAGTTACCAGGAACATTCCTTCTGCCCTTCTTGAATACTGGGACAGCATTTTCCAGCTTCCAGTCAACTGATAGCTATCCAGATTCCCAAGAGCACTGGAACATCATTGAGAAATCAGCCAGTTCTTTAAGTGCCCTCAGATGAATCCCATCAGGCCCCTTCAACTTACAGGGATCCAGCTGGAGCAGGAAATCCCCCACAAGCCTGGGGTGGATTGGGAGTTTATCATTTACACAGTCTTAGTCCTCTAGCCCAGAGCTCTGGGGGCATCAAAGCCTAGAATAGGCTTCCAAAGTGAGTAAATTACTATTTCCGGTCCTGATGAGCATCTCCTGTCTCCAAATCCAAGAATCATTCATTGGACATTAATAGCAGATAGTGAAATATACGCCAAACGCAAAGTGCTAGTTGTTTTACTTTCTCTAGAGTGCTAGAAATCCAAGAACTTAATTTAGAGTCTTCTTTATTTTTAGCCAAAAATGGTATCATAGGTAGAAATAGGTGGTAAAAGGGATTTTTGCTGCTTTTGCTGACTGGTGCAAAAGCTTGCATTTTAGTAAAGCCAAGAGCCATGCTGGGTAAGAATATTCAAAGGCTTTCCCCTTTATTTTTCACCAAAAAAATAGTGTCTGTGGCAGAAGTGTGGAGAGGCTCTTTTCTGCAACTGTTCTCAGAGTAGTTAGTTACTTCAAAATGAGTTGTCATCTGCCTTTGGCTAGGAGACACAAGCAAGGGAGACACTTTCACAATAACAACTGAATCTTCATTTGTAGTAAGATACAGCTGCAGTACAACTTTACTTTGGATTTGGGGAAAAGGTTTGGGGGTTTTTTTGCTGTGAAAATAAGAGATATCTGATGTTACTTTCGTCAGTGTCTTTCTGGCTAGCCCAAGGAAATCATTCTTGGGCTCTTCAGCAAGTGATCAGGTCATGGCTTGTGGTTTTAATAGCGCCAACTCAGAGGGTTGACAATACAGGCACTTCCAAGCTAACTCCTGTCTTATTTGCCCTTCTGTCTAGTCCACTATTTTGTGACCCTGATTGGAAGATGGGCAGTGACTATCAGAAACAAGTCTGCCTTTTTTTTGTTTTTCTTTTCCATACCTGAGCTAGTCAACGTTTCCATCTGGCACGAGATTTAGCATAAAATGAGGTTTTCTTATGTGCTATAGAGGTCATCTTAAAGGAAGAGAGAGGTATTTAAAGAGATCTGGTAGACATGTGGTTGCTTTTCTCCTGTTTCAGTTTTGACAGCTGTCACTCAAATGCAAATTGTAACTTTCCAAATAAAGAATCACCATTTAGGACCAGAAATGTCTTCTGATTAGTATAACCTAAACTGCAGTATGCACAACACATTATTTCTAAAACATTCAAGTGGCCTGGCAGCAAATTCTATCCTATTTCATAAAGGAAGATAGTACAACAAAGTTTGAGGATGGGACCATGTTTCATTACACATCTGCCAGTAGCTAGGTTTCAGTTTATGCTCAAGATGGCCTGATTCCATGAATAAAACCTGATTAGACCTAGATTTTGTTCTTTATTTGTAAAGACTGAAGTAATAGAAGTATGTAAATATAGTGTGTGTGTATATATATCATATGTGCTTTCCCTATAAAAGTATTCCTTCTAAATTTTTTTTCAGTTGAATTTTATTGCAAATCCTAAAAGACTGTCTGTTTTAAATATTGTTTCCTAGTCCAGCTGCTGCTTTCAGAGAAACCTGTTGTGGCTGCTTCTTTTTCAAACTCAGCATGATTAGAATGAAATCCCATTTGTACCTTGTTCATGGAAAGTATTTTCTTAAATAATATGAAGCTCATTTTCATTTTTCTTCCCCTCTTTAGATATGACCCAGACATTTTGCTAGGCTATGAAGTCCAGATGCATTCCTGGGGTTATCTCTTACAGAGGGCTGCTGCACTAAATATTGATTTGTGCCAGATGATTTCTCGTGTGCCAGGTAAGTTATTTGATAGGATTTTGGTTCAGTTCCAGTAGAAACAAGTTGAAATCTATGAATAAATGAAGAAAAATAAATACCAAGTATTTTTCGAAATAGACTTCTTTTTTTTATTTTTGCTGTTGTGTTGTTATAGGTATAATCACACCTCAACAACCAAAAAATGAAATATCAGTGTGATTCTGGTTTTCAGTGTTTTCTGAATTTTTAAATTCCTTGTGTATTCCATTTCTGGGTATTTCCTGTATCCATGAACCTAGACTCATTTTCAGTAGTCACATATGTTAAGTTTTCAGTTGTTGGAGGTGCTTCTGCTACCAAGCCTTTCCTTGCTTCTCCTTGGCTTCAGTGACGTGTTTGTCATTCAGGGGACCCAACATAATCATTACTCATGGTTTCTCTGACCAAAGACATAAAGATGCTCCTTGCTTTCAATAGCTCTTCTTGCACTGTGGGCAAATTTTACTGGCCCAAATGCTGATGTTTTCCTCAAACATTGAGAAAAATATCTGCTTGAGATTTTTTCTTGAAAACCTGGGGAAAGTTATCTAGGAGAGTGGCAAACCTAGTATCTATACTTAGCAAATCAGTAGAAGCTGTCATTCTGAAGAATGCTGTTAGTGAGCAGCTAAATTAATGTGTTGTGCCTGAGAAGAGTCAAGATGACTTCAAAGAATTAAGAAACATCTCAAAAATTTGTTGTAGCTCTTTGCAGCAATCAAGATTGTGTGGGTGAGGGATATATGATTTTAAAATCAGAATAATTGAAAAAGCTCTTTTTGTCATAACTCTTAGTAAAGATCTGTACAGAAACT
Source organism: Piaya cayana (assembly GCA_013389865.1). Taxonomy (NCBI): domain Eukaryota; kingdom Metazoa; phylum Chordata; class Aves; order Cuculiformes; family Coccyzidae; genus Piaya; species Piaya cayana. Next base: position 34,509 of record WAAB01016726.1, on the reverse strand, counting down.
AAATAGCAGTGAAATAAGAAGGGCTTTCATATGGTTATCCTATTAAAGACTTGATCTAATGGTTGATCTGACTCTCTAACGGTTGAAAAGATAAATGAAGTGTTACGAATTATGAAGCAAGGAAAATACAGAACAATGAATGAAATGTAAAACTTGGATTGTTCTTGCATCTCAGATACTGTGATTCTAGCCTCTTCATAACCTTTCCCCCATCAAAATTGGTACAGGTGCACTGGTAAAGAGAGAAGAGTAATTAAATGTGTCTAGTAATTTAGTAAGTTAGGATTCCAGAGGAGAGAGAGCTGGATTAGGAAATAAAAGCCTATGAGATCTTGAGGGATGCAAGAGGAAGTATGGATTGGTTGTTGATGGCCTCTTGTACTGCAAGAACCAGAAATCATGAAATTATGCTAGCAAATGTCAGCTACAGAATAGGAGTTGATTTTTTGTCTCTGGGTTGTTGAACTGTTATGTTCCTTGCCATAAGACAGTACAAATGCTCTAAGTGTATTTTGCTTTAAAAGAAGATAAATTCTTGGAAGAAAGTCCATTGGAAACTATTACATATGTTAAAATAATGTCTGGCCCAGGAAACTGCAAATGGTTAGAAGTTCTAAAGAGATCAATCGCTGTGTCAAGGTTTAGACCCAGCCTGGCCAATTTTGACAGCTAGAACTGAGTAGTTTGGCTCCCACAACAAGCTGCTTCTCCTATTCTTGAAGCATCTGCTTTTGTGTACTTGATAGAACATGATACTGGGCTAGTTGTGTCTTCAGGTGAACCCAGCATCTCTTACATTGACCTGCTGTGTGCCTGCATGCCAGAAAATTATCTTTTAGAAGAGTTAAGTTCACACAATCCTTCCTTCAGGTTTGAATATTTGCGCGCTTTTGATGCCTTGAAAATGTTTTTTATGCTTTTCAGATTGGATGTTAGGAAAGACTTCTTTACTGAAAGAGTGGTGAAGCATTGGAACAGGCTGCCCAGGGAGTCACCATCCTTGGAGATGTTTGAGAAACATGTAGATGTGACACTTTGGGACATGGTTCAGTGTTTTTGGGCTAACGGTTGGACTTGATCTTAGAGCTCTTTTCCATCCTTAATGATTCTGCGATTACCTATGAGCTGTTAGAAAAGGTCTGAGTTAATAAAACTCTTCAAGGACTAGAAAACATAAAAACACATTCACATCTTGTTTTAACATCAGTTGAAAGTTGTTGATAACTGGACCTTGGTGAATTTTTAAATAATATATGAGAACAGGGACACATGACAGTTTAAATTTGGATTGGCCATCAAAGGTCACAAGTTTCCTTCTCCAGGACAAAGGTCTCAAATTTGTTTTGCAGGAATAGTAGGTGACCACATGAACCTTGTTATGAAATTCCCCTCAGGGCTCAAACTGAGATGATACCCTGGTTGCAGTAATAATGCCTCTGGGTGCAGGCTTCGGATATATTGAAGTATACTGAGAAAAAACTTTTTGACTGCTTATACTTCAAGATTTGCAATGGCTTTGGCAAAAGGAATGGTAAATGTTGCAGTCAAAGGTTTCTTAAACTCCGAAGATTGCAAAGGTTTACTGTTCTGCTGTAGAAATATGGCTGAACAATGTCTTCAGTTTGGGACAGATAACTAATCTGCTTTTGTTCTCAAAGGCTGAGTCATAGCTTTTGTCTTGCAGTACAGCTGTGTCTGCACTGTAGTTGATCCAGAATCAACAGTTACTTTAAAAAATCTCTTAATAATACCCATCTTCGTGACTTAAGCTGTTGTTCAAGTTACAGGAGTTGGGATACACGTGAAGAGTTCCTTGAAGAAGAGAGGTTACTTCTCTGGGAACTGTATGGTTCTTAATGGTGGGCGTATGCATTTCACAGTCAGGCTTCCTTTCTTGAAATTGCGAAATCCCACATAATATGGGTTCAGTTCTGGTGAAGGAAAACAAGAGTTGTAGTCCTCAACGTCTTTGGACATGAAGTTGAAGTGAGCCTGCAGGACATAGACATGATCTCTGCAACACTGGTATTCATAGTATTGATTTTCTTGTGCCAGGTGATAGATGGACACCCAGAAGTGGAATACATAACACTTAAAATGTTTCTAAGAACTAGTGTCATTGTAAGGTATAATTACTATTTTTTGACTGAACTGCAGGCGAGAGAGAAGGAAATGTTCACACTGATGAGCTCCTCCCAGAATTGTCATGCCATAAATTTGGGCTTGCATGCATGACCATAAATGTACAAGTGTTGTGTTCTCTGTTGCTTTGTGGCCAACCTGTCCATGGTTTTGACCCCATCTATGTTCCTCTTGCTTTTCCAACCCTTATGGACTTCTCTCTGGTTTTGCTTTATTGGCTGAGTCTGGTGCTGCCTCTGCCATTTACAAGTGAACTATTCATGAGTCATTAGGACACACCACAAGAGAAGTGAGTAACTGTGCCTGTGCATAGTGGCATTTTTTGTGTGTGCACTGTGGTGTCCTATTTCCTCCTTTGCATCCTAGCTCAGAGTTAGGGAGTGGGTAACAGAGGATGAGATGAGACTTCTTTTTATTTCATCTCACTCAGAAGAGTGTTCAGTTCTGCTTCTTCTGGGAGTCACCATCCCTGGAGGTATTTAAAAGATGTCTAGATGTAGTGTGTAGGGATATGATTTAGTAGTGGACAGGTATGGTCATACTTGATGATCTTAAAGGTCTTTTCCAGCCTAGTGATTCCATGATTAAATTTTTTTTTTCCCAAAGAGGCTCATGTGGGTCTGGTGATATATTCCCCATGCCAGTTGTGGAGCACTACAGTTTTCTCTAATTTTGCAATGCTTATCACACGCCTAGTCTCTTGTTTGTCAGGGCGGTGGATCTCTCTTGTGACTGCAGTATCCTTAGTTGCCTCTCTTTACAAGCAAGACATGAAACAAACTTAAGAAACATTGGAGGTCTCCTAAACAAGTTAAAAGAGAGCTAGACACTGCAGAACATAGAACTAACTGATAGTTTCTGCTTCCAATTTAAAAAAAAAATTAAGAGGGGGAGAAATGTCAAATTCCTTACTTTTGGAGGAGGTCCAGCGTGTGGAAATGAAATAAAAAATGTTGCTGTTATGGGACTTTTTTTCCATGTTGAGAAATAGCTATTCTTCCTCCTTAAAAACATGAAACAATAAAGATGATAAAAAGATGGTGTGCATTTCGATAAATGGTATTAAAAGCCTGCTAAATTTTGTCAAGGCTCTTTGATTTGTTTATAAGGTCAATAAATGACAGATAGGTTTTCTTGACCATGTTTTGGTTGATAGACACTTCTGAAAGATCAGCGTATTAATTTAGTCTGTGTTATGTTGTTTCACAGCAGTTCTGCAGAATTTCAGGCAAATTTTACTTCTGTATTCAAGGACAAATGTACATCGTGGCTGTCTGAGAAACTGTTTGCTCAGTTTTGATCATTATTTTAAAGTATTGTGTATCCGCACTTTTATATGCTCTGTCCAAAGTGTTCTGCTTTTTATTAGTAGGGTATGGCACAGATATCCGATAAATGAGTAGTGGCAGAGTACACAACCCACAGTTGAAAGATGGGTATAGATCCATCTGCTGTGGAAAAATTGCCTTGAAGTGTTTTCTCTTCTGTTATACTAAGAAAAGGAACAAGACTGGAAGATCAAATAGTACAGTGTGTTTTCATATTGAATTTTAAACTGTGTTGTACATTTTAAGCTGTGTTTGTACGTTATATAAACTCAGGAAAGAATACCAAAACTGGAGTCCTTTAAGTTCACTGAAGAAAAGACAGTTCCAAGAAACCTATGCCACAAAGACTGTCTTCTCTTGTGTTGTATTTCAAAGCATGAAAATAAACCAAGGATGGTGAAAGAGGATATCTTTCCTGTACCGTAGTCACCAGTATCTCACACAAAGATCGAGTGCTATTTCTGCTCTACATTTGTTCTTTCTCATTTCCTTGTCTGTCTGTTTGAGCCGTCCAGAACTCATGTCTACCTGCTCCCACTGAGATGGATTTGCATTTACTGTGTGAAAGGCACTGAGTTTTCTATCCCGTGAGCTGGTTCTGACTGTTTAAGATCATTATAGGCAAAACCTTGAGTTACAAACTCTTAAGGGCAGAAATCACTTTCTTTTTAAGTATTGTGCACTAATGCGTAGGCAGTAGCGCTCAAGTAACATTCTTAAACAATGTATTCACTATGGATGCCATTTCAATGAAACTGAAGTAAGAGTTATCTTTGAAGGATATGCAAGAACAGTAAAACCTGAGGGAGGTTTATTTAGAGATTGTGTGGAAGACTGGTAATAATCTTGTGCAATCAATATCAGTCTTCGGGAATTCTCATTTTTCTAGAGAGCTCAAATTGAAAGAGAGAGAGCTTGATCTGGTCTTTGCTGTCCTATAACTTGTCTAAATGTATTATCTTCTAATGTGTTTAGAAGAAAAGAAGGAGAACAGATTTGCAACTGAGCTGGATGAATATGGATCAGATACAATGAGTGAAATACATATTGCTGGGCGAATTATCTTAAATATTTGGAGAATGATGAGAAATGAGGTAAAGTTTTTTTAAACTTTAATGTATTTAATTTACTGTAATTTTTTAATTATTGTAGATTTTGTGGAAAATTTAATGTAGCTTCCATAACTTTTTGTTCTTTATTTGCATACCTTGAAACCCAGCAGTCTGCCACTTTGTGAGAATGGATTTCTCATGTTGTCAAAATGTAAAATACTGAAGTCCTTATCTTTCATTAATATTTCTTATTGATATTCCTTTTCAATTCTTTGTGGGTTTTGAGAACAGCTTCTGTGTTTTAGCAATTTCTCTAGTATGGTGCTTTTACTAAATGAAATTAAATTGTCAGACATATTCATTGTTTTGCTGCTTATGACCTTACGTTTCATAGAATCATAGAACAACCAGGTTGGAAGAGACCCACCGGATCATCAAGTCCAACCATTCCTATCAAACACTATAACATGCCCCTCAGTACCTTGTCCACCCGTGCCTTAAACACCTCCAGGGAAGGTGAATCAACCACCTCCCTGGATAGCCTGTTCCAGTGCCCAAAGACCCTTTCTGTGAAAATTTTTTCCTAATGTCTACCCTAAATCTCTCCTGGCAGAGCTTGAGGCCATTTCCTTTTGTCCTGTCCCCTGTCACTTGGGAGAAGAGGCCAGCACCCTCCTCTCTACAACCTCCTTTCAGGTAGT
>WAAB01016726.1:1316-29091 GCA_013389865.1 Piaya cayana | reverse complement strand
CTACCTTCCAGCAGATCGACACTTCCACCCAGCTTAGTGTCATCTGCAAACTTGCTAAGGGTGCACTCGATGCCTTCATCCAGGTCATTGATGAAGACATTGAACAGGGCTGGACCCAGCACTGAGCCCTGGGGAACCCCACTTGTGACTGGCCTCCAGCTGCATTTAACTCCATTTACCACCACTCTCTGGGCCCGGCCATCCCAAGATTTAATACTCAAATGGTTCAGTCTTTACAATTCTTGTTCTGACCAAAGTCAGACCTGATCTTTGTCATCTACTTAATTCCGCATATTCTTTCCAGTTAATGAGGGATATTCTTTCCTGATTTGTAAATAGATAGGGCCTTCTAACTATAAATGTTTACCCTTTTACCAAGAATAGTAATTAAAAGTTAATAAATTTAGTTGTTACAGTTCTTTAAAAGTAGAGATTTCTTTGCCTGTGAAAGACGTCATGCATATTAATACATCCTCTGTTTTTCTAGGTGAATCTAATGAATTACACTTTTGAAAATGTGGGCTTTCATGTTCTTCATCAACGTTTTCCTTTATTTACTTTCCGAGTTCTGTCTGATTGGTTTGATAATAAGACAGATGTCTACAGGTAATGATCTATTAATCCATTTTGTTTGTTCTTTTTAAGGTCAGGTTTCTTAACATTGGATGGGTATAAGCTAAAGCCATCTTAGGAAGACATAGTCAATTTAGCTCAAGTACTAGAACAGTCTGTGTGCAGCAACGTGCATTTATTTACTCTGCTGTTCTGCTGTGTTCTCTTGTGTAGCAGTACCCTCAATATTTCATCCTTGTGTATTTTTCTGTTTAAAGCACACAAGACCAAAACAAATTTTTAGTTCCAGCATATCTGAATAGATACACTGTTCTGAAGTTCTAAGGTCTCCATTTCGTACACAGTATTTATCAGAAGAACTACTAATCAACTGTCAGATTTCTAGTTTACTGCACAGTGCATGTCAGCCAAGCTAGGCTTAAAATAGTACAAAAGGGCATGCAAAATGTTCAGACAATAACTGTAGCTGCTCAAAAATATCTTTATATGACATGTATCACACTGGGCTTTGCTCTTCCTTGCGGTGATTGGGTATTGTGCGATAAGAACAATTCATACAACTGAGTACTGATGTCAACATTACTCATGACATATATATAATATCTGGAAAAGTTAAATATTCTTCAGTGAGCTGGAAACCTGGTTTAGTGCTGAAATTATAAATTTGTGTTCAACTAAGTTAGATATTCTTAATACAGAAGAACGTTTCTACATAATTCCACTCAGTTAAAGACAACATGTAAACAAATTAAGAGGAAATGGAGTTTCTGTTTCAGTAATCCTTTAAGACAGTAAGGAGAACAGTACATAGTATCTCACTGAGACATGCCTTAACAGTAGTTCACTGACACATTCTGTGTGTATCTTTCTGAAAACTAGGTGGATGTTTATGTGCACCGCATTTCTGACATTTCTGAACGAGCGGTGTGAAAATATCCTAAAGGAAATTTTATTTGCTAATTTGTAACAAGCTATCATAAAAATACATTTTTCTTAGTAGAAAGAGCAGCGCTCTCCTGATTGTTTATAATGAGGCATTCACTTTCACAGGTGGAAAATGGTTGATCATTATGTAATCCGGGTCCGTGGGAATCTCCAGTTGTTAGACAAACTGGATTTGATTGACAGAACAAGTGAAATGGCGAGACTTTTTGGCATTCAGTTCTTACACGTATTAACAAGAGGCTCCCAGGTAAGATTTAATTTTCCTTACACTTCACAAAAGCAAAACAGTCTTTACAGAATGTTTTAGTTCTTCATCATCTTTTTTTTGCATAACATGAAATTGAAACATGGAGAAAGGCAATTCAAAAGCATTAATAAGGGATTGAATAGTTAGTCTCAAAGACTGAAAATAGCTGTTAAAATTAGTGTGCCCCAAGTGTAATCATGCCAGTGACGACTTCTGACTATGGGGTCAGTAACTTTTCCCTTTGAGTTGGTATTTTTCACACAAAGATGAGTCTGAAAATGAATACTTTTTAAAACATTAAGAAATATAATTGAGCATGTTTTAGAAAGATGAGATTATTTTCTTTCAGGGCAGACAAATATGCATCAAATGTGTTCTAAGTGACATTCCCTGTGAAGCAGACCTCTGGTTGAGCTTTGCAATGACAAGAAGGATTCTGGCATTAAGTACTTGTGTCATGCAAGATCTGTGTGTTTCTGTTGTTTTGGTGCTCGCGTCAGAGGGAAAGGGTGCAGAACAGACTGAGATTTACACCACTTTTTCTTTGAGGAGTCTTCAAGTAATACCAAAGGCTTTCCTTGCCTGGCTTCTGAGCAACTAAACTAACTAGACTGTTCTCATGGCTTCACGTGAGCCCTAAACAGCACCTGAAGTGAGACAGCTACACTCACTCATGTGTGCCTGCTCTTTTGTTGTCATCTTGATTCCTACCATAACTATTCTTTCCTACCACCTTTCTGTTTTCCCTTTAAATAGACATTTAGCTGAGCTGACCAGGATTGATTACTTTGCCAAAGTAATTCCTATGAACAAAAAGACAACCTAAAACCTCATGCTAAATAGACCACCATTGTCTTAAGGCAGCCAGAAATGGGAGTGCCTGAGGCTGCAGTTCCTTAACAGTTTAACCCAGTTTAAAGATATTACCACTTTTTTGACTTTGACTGCAGTCACCTGGGTCATCTCTTGATCTCGTGCAGATTCTTGTTGGTCTTGCTGGTACTGGCCCAGGATTTGGGGGGGGGGACAGGTGGCAGCAGCCACAGAACCTTGGTGGCTTTCAGTAGGTATTTGCCAGTTTAGCTCCCTGATCAGGTTTAGCATGTTTTCAGGAAAGCATGGCTGTTGGAGCAAGGGAAGAGAAATGCACAGTTGAGGATGGAGAGGGTGGGACTGGCATACTGCCAACATAGATATGTTTAAGTTGTTGTGATTGCAGCCCGCAAAGACTGTTCTGCCTGTCATTTTCTCAAATGGCTGTGAGTGGGAGTGAGCAGCAGAAACATGCTGCATTTTCTATCCTGACTGTTCTTTTCTCTTCCCTTCTGTGCACGTATGTTTGTTTCCACTGAAAACTGCCATTACAAGATGGCAGTTGCAACAATTCCTAGTCACCTCTAATAATGTGGGGTTTTTACTCAGAAGAATCACCACTACCTTTTATGAAGATATTCCTTTTCTGAAAAACATGTTAAAATGGTATATTTTTTTCCAGATATTTTTTTCCATATTTTTATATCTTTTATTAAGTTCTACAAGACCTCTCTAAAGGTAATTTTTTTTTTTTATTAAACTGTCTTGAATATCGTAGAATCATAGAATGGTTTGAATTGGAAGGGATCTTAGAGATCATCTAGTTCCAACCCCCCCTGCCATGGGCAGGGACATCTCCCACCAGACCAGGCTGCTCAAGGCCTCATCTACCCTGGCCTTGAACACCTCCAGGGGTGGGGCAGCCACAACTTCTCTGGGCAACCTGTGCCAAATGCCTCACCACTAAGTGAAAGACTAAACAAATCTAACAGGATAGCATCATAGGCATGCAAATTATTAGTCAGGTGATTGATAAACTTGCTGGAAACTAGGAAAGAAAAACTTAGCTCTTGCCAGATCCAGTCAGTGACCACCTCATCACACATCTGATCTCATAACTGGACACAGATTAGTGCGCAGCTAGAGCAAGGCAGCAGCAGCTTGTGCTTACACACAAAACGGACTTTGAAACCCCATCCTGTTTGTAAGGTAGGATCTTGTTACAGCTGTTGGTTCCCTAAATCCATTTATAACATCAAATTTAAAGGAATTATACCTGACCCATTCTGTACAGGGATTGAATACATACTGTGTCAGACAGAGGGCTTTTGAGTAGTGATTTAGTTGCTTGCAGAGCACTGGATCTTAGGATTATATCATCTTAACCTTTGGTATTTTGAGATTTTCAGTCCTTTAAGCCACCATATATATGTAATTTTCAGCTATTTTGATTTTTTTATTGTGAATAAACACAGTGAATATGTGGCCTGTAAAGCCTTACTAAGGCATTGAGTAATCCGTAAATAATGAGGGCTGTTTTTTCTCTCACCTTCCTACATCCACATGTGACATCTTGTGATGTCTTGAACAAGGTGAAAATCCGTAAGTGTTTTGTTGTTTTATGCGTCCTGAAATATGTGTGACGTGACCAGGGAGAAAGCATGATACCCAATACGAAGTAGCAGGCTTTTGAAAGGGACTGACTTAGCAGCAAGGTTCAAAGGAAGAATCTAAGTACATTCAAGATACTTCTTATGGTCAGAAGCTTGGACTCATAGTTATCAGCTTATAGAAATCACATGTCACTTCTCTGTTTTCCCAAATGTTGAAGTAGAATTGCTGTGCAGACTGTTAAGGAAAATGGTCATCAACTGTACAATAGTATGTTGTCTTCTTCTGGAAGTCTTAACAAAAATACAGTTTAGCAAATGTTCATTTAGTGACTGTAGTGTGGCCATCCACATATATTGTTGCAGCCTGTTCAATGTTTATTTTTTTAACCTGAGCTGGATGCTTACTTTTTCCATAGGTAAAAATCAGAAGTATTGATTTTCAGTGACATGGGATCAATTGTGAGGAAACATATGGAAAAGTTCCACTGCATGTGATAGAAAATATAGGTTAAAAATAAGAATATAGCTAATTATTGTGGAAACTAGTTTTCTGTACTTTAGATTCAGGATATGTGAATGTGTATTTATAGAGTTTTAATGCACCCATGTTTCTTCTTCATTTTTGAAACTATAATGATTTTATCCAAACTGTTTTGCAGTATCGTGTGGAGTCTATGATGCTGCGTGTTGCGAAACCAATGAATTATATTGCTGTGACACCCAGTATCCAGCAGCGAGCTCAAATGAAAGCCCTGCAATGTGTTCCCTTAATAATGGAGCCAGAATCCCGCTTCTACAGCAATGCTGTTCTTGTATTAGATTTCCAGTCCTTATATCCTTCCATTGTCATTGCATACAACTACTGTTTTTCAACTTGCTTGGGACATGTTGAAAACTTAGGAAAGTAAGTTGTAATTCTTTTCTCACAAGCTCTGATTCTGTAGGGGCTTTAGTATCTCTTCTCAGATACTGAGAACCCTTGGTTATCGTTGGAAACAATGGGCATATATGGATAGCACCATTTTCTACTACACAATAGAGATTATAAAGATCTCTGGGGAAGGGGGTGTACACACACACATATACACATCAGTTTGTAGTTTTAATTAAATAGAGAATTACACACCATTCTGTTTAAAAAGAAACAAGCAACCACTGATGTGTCTACACGTTTTCCTTTATTGTGGTGATGCTAGTTTTTAATATTGCTTCAGAATAAGTTAAGATGTTATATATAAATCCACTACGTATTTTCAAAATTGGACTAGTATTGTTCCACTGTGTGTTAATAAATTGGGTGCTCTTTTTAACAGTTCACTCTGGTCTTAACTATTCAAAACAAGGATAGAACAAATTATTCTTTGTAGCATTTCTTACTGAGCTTAACAGTAGTTCTCTTAATTGGAAAGAAATCTCATTGCTGATTATAATAACCTCTACAAAACAATATTTGGAAGAATGTGATGATGCATGTGATGATGGCTAGGTGTCACCATCAGGTTTTCAAGTTTCTAATTTGAAATTCTGAATCTGTAGGAAGAAAATAAATGCAATGTGTTACTTGGTAAACATACCTGATTTCCATCAGGGATTACAGGATGAGTATGTACCTCCTCTAACTCTGCATTTGGAAAACATGTATTGGCACAGAGAGAATTAATAAGTAGTTTTCATGTTGGAATTTAGCTGTTTATTACTACTTTATTCCTAGAGCCTTTTGCATGTAGCTAAGAAGTTTTAAATTATAGTATGTATGTTGATACCTGAGATTATAATTGTGTTTCTGTCCTTGCTGGCATTACCAGTGTTTTAATGTGAGTTCATGCTTTTGCTTGATCTGGCTATAAATGAATGAATTGTCTTCATATTTAATTTTTCTTTTTATTAGATATGATGCATTCAAATTTGGCTGCACATCTCTCAGAGTACCTCCTGACTTACTTTACCAGATTAGGCATGATATCACAGTGTCACCCAGTGGAGTAGCTTTTGTCAAGGTAATGGTATTAGTGCTCTGTCACCGACATTTTCACTTCCTGCTGGCTACCCAGCTTTAGATCAAACTGATGTTATAGTTTATATTTTGCTGCATTAAGAGCAGGCAGAAGCGGGGGGGGGTCAGTCTCTCATTTCCCGTTGTTTTTTGATATTTATCAGAGTGCTGAACTTCTGGCAGTTCAGAAAATGTCATCTTTATGCTTTGTTTTAAATTGAAGGCTCATTTAATCTATAATTAAACGCTATTTTAGTTGTGCAGTTTGGGAATCAAACAGTAATTATCTGTGTGCAATACTTCATTCTTCTGCCTGTACAACAGAACGCTTTCCTAGTAAAAGAGTCATAGCTCAGGAGATGAAACTCCCTGACTTGCTTTCAATTGTTCTCATTTTATGTTATGTGTGTTGCTGGCTGATTTGTAATGACTTCATAAATACGTCCTGGAGCTCTTGCAAGTAATTAACCAATCACCAACATACTTATAATTAATGTAAACCAAAAACTTGAAGCAAAGAATATTTGCAGACTTTTTAAATGATAATATTCCTTTAGCATTTCACATTTTGAGAATAAACAGTGAAATATTGAAGTCCCATTTTAGTTAATAAGGTTATCTAAACATTACATTGGCAGGCCTGATGAAAACAAAGAACAAAAAGCTATTTAGCATGCCCTTGTGAGTGTTCTAGGTTGCTTGTAATATTTGTGGGAAGAGCCAAACCGTTGGTGCCTAGGGCATCTTGCTAATTAATTTGTCTTCTTAACCGTGATTATCTAACAGTTCTGGGGTTTGCTTTTACTCCTGACTGTTTAGGTTAGGCTTTTTAACATAATGTTTTCCTTTGTTCTCTTTATGCAGCCTTCAGTAAGAAAGGGTGTGCTGCCAAGAATGCTAGAAGAAATCTTGAAGACGAGGATAATGGTGAAACAGTCAATGAAGGCTTATAAACATGACAAGGCTATAACTCGAATGCTCGAAGCTCGTCAGCTGGGTCTTAAATTTATAGCTAATTTTACATTTGGCTACACTGCTGCTAATTTTTCTGGAAGAATGCCCTGCACTGAGGTAAGGATTGCAGGCAAAAATGCAGAAAAAATGTGGAAAGGCACTTAACAGAGTATAGTTAATACTTCGTGTAATATATTAATAAACTATAGTCAAATGCCACAGTGTTATTGTTTGAAATGTAGTTAATCTAAATACATTCATAAAAGCTGTTTTTAGTTGTCGTACTGAAAATCAGTAACTCGAGATTTATTTGTGATCTTTTTTTAAAAAATAAAAAGTCTTATTTTTCATCTTCCCATAAAGGAGCATTTGAAGTTGACATTTCTGTAGAACTTTCTCCAAAGGGAGACTGGATTACAGCTCTAATAGTGGGAATAAAATATAACATTGTAGTTGTTCCATGCTTTTCAGTAAAGGAGGACTCAACAAAATTCAAAAACAAGAGAAAATTAACCTAAACAATCTTGTCTTGCTCCTTAAACTTTTAATATGCCTAAAGAGGTTTAAACCAAATTTTCCTTTATTTTAATTCTTAATCATTTTTGATTACTCTTCCTTTAATTCTTGCTATTTTAGTGTACTGCAAGCAACCTTTTTATTTATTACGTGCATTTAAACCATTGAATAAAACGTATTGTCTCAATATAGTAAATTTGATAAACGGACCAAACATTACGTTTACCGAGAGCTATTATTGGGGTTAGTAGTAGAATGAAGATTCTCAATTTATCTTTAATTTTGCAGGTTGGGGATAGCATTGTCCACAAAGCCAGAGAAACATTAGAGCGTGCTATAAAACTGGTGAACGATACCAAAAAATGGGGTGCTCGCGTTGTGTATGGTGATACTGACAGGTAATTAATGGTCTGCTTCTGATAGTGTTTTAAAATCGTAGTAGTTCTGCATAGATATATTTTACTTTTGTCCCAACAAGGGGAATTTTATCATACTGGAAAGAGTATGCAGACTCTCGCTTACTGTCTTGCAGAATATACAAAATAAATAATATTTATTTTCTTGGGAGTTTCTTTTAGGACTTTAGAAAGCCCTTTAAGGGTTTCCCTTGTTTTGAAAATTAAATGGAACAGTGTGGGGGGATTGCATGCTTTTTCAGGTGTGAGTTAATATAAGTCTGAATCAGATGTGTAATTTTGCACCTATTTCTACTGGCATTAAAAAAAAAAATCACAAATTGTTTATTATACAATAGGCATTGCATGCTCATACTTAGAGGAAGCCACTATTTGAAGTTTCAAAAGTGGAATTCAATTCAGAAGCAGCCACCAGAGCATGCAAAGACATGATTAGGCGTCCTGAAATACATCATGTAAATATCTCCTTTTTTTTCAGTCACTCTTGGATCTAAATAACAGCCATGCTCTAGGCATATCCATCTCTGGTGCTGGACCTGGATAATTTTTCAGCCATGGGAAACAAAACTTGTCTAGCTGTCCTTCTTTAATAACTTGTGAATCCAGATTTTATGAAAGACTTGAAAAAAGAAAAATTGTTGGATAGAGGAAGTATAATCCTGTTCTCCGTAGTGGGGAATAAGGGTGTACACAGAGCTCTTCCCAGTTCTCTCAAGTTTTGCAGCACCTGGGAGCAGTCACTTTCCCTGCCTTCACCAGGGAGTCACAGCATTTATCATGCTTTTGGCACTCCTGATCTCATACTGAACACCAAAGTTTCTCAGGTTTTTGGCTTTTCTAGCTGAAAGGAGGGAACAGAATTGATAACATCCCTGCCTTACCTCCAGGGAAAAACTATAGCTTATAAATTTCAGGAACTGTATTGAACAGATTTGTACTTATTCCCTCTGTCTGATTTCTTGTAGCATATTTGTACTCTTGAAAGGAGCCACGAAGGAGCAGTCTTTTAAGATTGGTCAAGAAATTGCTGAGGCTGTAACAGCAACAAACCCCAAACCTGTTAAACTCAAGTTTGAAAAGGTAAAAGGAAAATGTTTTTCTTCAAGTGTGTTGGGTGAAAATGTTATTTCTGGACACTGAGATGGCATAAGGATATCCAGCAGTTGCATGCTGTACTGTTTCTGCAGGTATATTGCAAGCTTCTTAGTGGCTGAGGGACCGTGTCAGAGAAGTGCTGCAGCATGAACAACAAAAAGAAATATCCCTAATTTCACATCAGAATGCCTGGTGTCCTATTGCACAGCACCGGGCAATTGGAAATGCTTGTTTGACCAGTTTTTGGAAATAGTTCCCTCGGTTTTGTATTATATACATACAATCAAACATTTCAACCTGATAGAGAAAACGGACACCATCCTTTGAGGTGATTCTAGCTCGTTAGTCACAAGGCTGGTATTTGTTCTTCAGCCAGCCTTAGCACACTTGAGGATATATCCTTGTGATACATATACAAAGAAAATGTAAAACAATAAAAATCCATTCAGTAAGCTTTTGGAAGAAGTGTTAATGACAATAAGCCTTTTGTAGAAGAGCAAGGCAATGTGATTCTAATTTTGATGGAACTTTATTGTTGCAAAGTCATTAGCAATCACGTCAGATTCAATCAGAATTTGTGAGCAAATAGCTGTTTTTCATGGAAAATACAGTAGAAAAATATTAGCAAGAAAGGTCAGGATACCTGTGGAAGGGACAACTTCTCTTCACTAACTAATGCAGAGGGACCCTTCCTGCTTTTAGGCAATTCTGTTTGAGGCAATTGTGTTATTAACCTAAAGGACTAATTAGTCAGAAAAAACTAACTAGGTGTAAGGATGTACTCTAGAAGATGTCAAGTGCTTCACTTCAAGTGTCCTCATTCACCTGTGGGTCAAAATATTGAGTAGTCTCCTAAGGTGGACTCCTAGAACAGGAGGAAGAGAATGCTTCAACACTGTAGCATTTGTTTAAACAGTGGGACACCTACGTGCAGGACCGCCTGCAGCCTGAGGCAATCTAAACTCACTGTTCCCTCTTCCACGAGAGCTAGGAAGATGTGGTGTTATTGTAGTAATACCAGGAAGAAATCGTTCCCCTTTCTTTCTTTGATAAGTGGTCAAGGAATGCTGACAAAATCAAGAATGCAATAAGAGATTGGAGGAAACAAGCAAAAGAGACCATGACCCTTTTTAAATAGCTATGCTTAGTGAACAGTTTCCTCAGGAATGGATTTACTCCTGAAGAAACTGTTCTCCAAGCATAGCTGTTTAAAAAGCCTGATTTCCCCAAGTCAAGTTACTGGCAGATCTTGGGCATCTCAAGTTTGAAAAGAGAAAGATCAAAGCCACAACTTCTGCTGTAAAAGTTTTCTTTGATGTTTAAAATGAAATTGTTGTCTTTCTTAAAAAGAGAGATGATACAGTTACATTAAAAATGCTGATAAATGCAATCCAGAAAAGTAACAGTACTTGAAACAAATTATACGCTTCTCTTCTGAGCTTCACATGTCTTCGCCTTTACAGCTAGATGAAATATGAGGTTATTTAAGAGTGGAACACCACTGAATCCCAACTTCCTCAGCCATCCTTTAGTAGTCCTTTGATCTGGTTTATTGGGTTTCATGACTGAAAAGAATCTCGGTGTTCAGAGGCACCTTATATTCCCAGCACGTACCAGATTGCGATATCTTATTTCCAAATATTCCAGGTCTACTTGCCATGTGTCCTGCAAACTAAAAAGAGGTACGTGGGTTACATGTATGAAACGCTGGACCAGAAGGACCCAGTATTTGACGCAAAAGGCATAGAGACAGTCCGAAGAGACTCCTGTCCTGCTGTTTCCAAGGTGAAATATGTTTCTTCCAGAAAGAAATGATAGAATTCTGTTATTTCATTGTATATTTATCCCTTTGCGTAGTTTCTGCTTTGTGAGTTGTCTGACACTTCATCCAGTTTTCTGGTATGAGCCATTTGAAAGATAAACTGAAGATCTTGCACGGCACTGCAAGAACTTGCACTTCTCCATCTTTACTATGATCTTTCAGCCCCGAAAAACACATTAAAAGCCCTCAGCCCCATGTAAATTCTCTGGACAGCCATTCTTGATCCAGTTCACTTTGAGTGGAAGTATTACTCCAAGACAAGTGAGGCACACTGATATGTCCACTAAATAGCTCACTTACATAAATCTAATTTAACTAAGAATTCATTAAAAATAAACTTTCTTGCTTATTTATTTTAAGCTGTGTTTTGGGAGGTTAAAAAGAAATGGCTTACGTTCTTAATAATGGCAGAACAAATTTAGGCCAGTAAGAAAGGTAACCTCTTAGGAAGATTTACTTCAGTTTTTCTTTTTAATCCAAATTCTTTTGTGTGCTGAGGTGGTCAGATAGTCATGGCAAGATGTTTTAGGTGAGGGGAAAAGAACGTCTTCAGTCATACTCTGGAAAACGTCTGTAATCATTGAAACAGTCTCAGTGCCAGAGTATGCTATGAAAGCTGTGTTAAGCTGAGAAGAACATTGTCCAGTAATGTACTCGTGAATGTCTTTGGCAGAGAATGCAACCTGTTGTCATTTTAACTCATACTTTTTTCTAAGCCGTGCATTAATATTTCCATGTAATGAATTATTTAGAATTAATTTTTTTCTTTTAGTTAAACGTACATGTTTTTCTTGCCTTTCTCCTTTGGTTATAAAGATACTTGAGTGTTCCATCAAGCTGCTATTTGAAACACGGGACATAAGTCAGATCAAACAGTACGTTCAGAACCAATGCATGAAGTTACTAGAAGGAAAAGCCAGCATGCAAGACTTCATCTTTGCAAAAGAGTACAGAGGGAGCTCGGCTTACAGACCTGGATCCTGTGTACCAGCGCTGGAAATCACCAGGTAAAGAGATTGGGAAGTGCTAATTGTGGATTTTTTTTTTTCCTCCTCTTAGCCTTTGTAATGCCAAGTTTCAGGTAGCAGTGAGATTTCTCCTTCAGGTCTTGTTGCAGCAGTTGGCTGACTTTATTCTGTGTGTGAAGAGAGATCAGGCATCACATAGTCCCAGAAAGCCGTTTTGTCAACGTGGAAAAAGCTACACGTAATACAGAGTGAAGTCTCTTGTCAGGATGCCATAGCAGTGTGTTCACTGCTGTTACATCCGCCTTGGTTTTTATACAATGTTTCGTACCCTCCAAGAGTCTGAGTTTTGGTTTTGTACTCTCCAAAACTGCCCATCACGCACAGATATTAGATAATAGGGTAATGGTGATGTCTCTTGGTGACATGAAATACATTACCAGGCATAATTTTTCATTTGTTAAAAAGTACCTTACTTAGTTATTTCATCCTGTCGAAACATATCTTTAGGGCTCATGTTCTAAGTTCTAAATTTGGTTCTGATCATGAGACAAATTAAAAATTAAACAGCTCAGTGTTGTGCTTCATAATAGGCACTATCCTCAGTCGTCTGGAGAGCTACTAATATAATCAGATGGGGAACTTTACAAGCAAATTAAATAACAATGAATTTGTACACTCTGGATGCAACATGAAGGCTATTTTTAAACAGGAGAATGCTTGCCTATGACCGTCGCTCTGAACCACGAGTTGGGGAGCGAGTGCCCTACGTCATTGTGTACGGCATGCCTGGGCTTCCCTTGATCCAGCTGGTGAGGCGGCCCATCGAAGTCCTGCAGGATCCCAACCTGAGACTGAACGCTGTGTACTATATCACCAAACAAATTCTACCACCGCTGGCCAGGGTGTTCTCACTGATTGGCATAGATGTCTTCAGCTGGTACCATGAGTTGCCACGGGTAAGAGCAAACAAGCATACATCTGTACAGTGTTTGGGTTTGTCATGACTTTTAAGGGAATGAGGTTTATCCAAAACAACAGTAACAGGTACTTAACAAGACAGTGTTTGATGCCCAAACGTGCAGACCTGATTCTTAGATGATCTGTGTGATTTTTTTTTTTTTCACTGAGTAAATCAATTCTTTGAGCAGGGTTGGTCATACCATTATTTACCATATTGTGGCCCCTTGTGTAGTTTAAAAGGATATTTTGCCATAACCATATATTTTTATCATACTTGTAGATGCATCTATTTGATGGTACCACCTTTTAAATCTCTCTGTAGTAGATGTTGGAACTCCTGTTTCCCCAAGGTGTTCTTAAGATCTTTCCTTTTTATAGAAAAGGTGGCCGAGCAGCAGAAACACTTTTTAAAGAAATCCGTATCGCCACAGATTTTAAACTAATTCTACCCACAGCTGACTTTCCTAAAGAAATAGAGATGCATGAAGAGAAGTATTAGATAGCTGGATTTTAGTTTGTGATTCCCCTGACAAAAAGTGGATGTTAAAAGGCAGTGTATCTGTGTAGTTTGGTTACTCTGCTTTGTGTGGACTTCAGCAGCCTGGTAGTATGCCATGTTTCTCACTGCAGACTTCTAAAATAGCCTGATAGACTTCTTTGCTTTGCTTTTCCCACGGGACTGTGACACTCAGCTTAACTGTTGTTAAAAAGAGCCCTGACTTTCTGCAAGGCCAGGGAGCACCAAGGAGGTCGTGGGGAGCAGAGCAGCTGGATGTTTGAAGCAGGAGAGTGAAGGATATAGCACAGAGTGTATAACATGCAGCACCAGGAGTGAGTGCAGAGAATGAGCTTCCCTGGGTGTGAGGAGGCAGCAATGGAGCTTTGTGCAGGGAAATCGGAACATGAGCTAGAGCCACGGACCAAAGGACAGTGGCAGGTCTGTGACCAAGACTGCACCGGTGCAGAAACTTGAGAGGAGGCAGGATCTGGATTGCAGCCACCAGGACTGCGGCCAGGGCATGTCTGGATGTGAAATAGATCAGCACCTATGAAGGAGCAGCTGCAGGAGGCAGAGTTTGAGATGAGATCAGGAATTTAGTATGTGACTGAGGATTTTTTTGGTTACTTTTTCACTTTTATGGTGAGATTCCCTGTGAAATAGGTGTGGGTGAGTTCTGTTCACTTCAGGGAAAGTGCTACGCTCTTCAGAATGATGTGATCCACTAAGAATTCATGCACGAACCCATGCCCTGCAGGCTGTGTTGCACTTACACGCTCCTTTTTTAAAAAATAGGCTATGCAATAGAGCAGTAAGGTGAGCTGCTCTCTTGCAAGTTCATTACCTCTTCATTATTTTTGTTATCAGATTCAAAAAGCTGCCTCAACTGCCCGCAGTGAGCTGGAAGGACGCAAAGGCACAATCTCCCAGTATTTCACGACCTTACACTGTCCTGTGTGTGATGAACTGACCCAGTATGGGATTTGTAATAAATGCAGAAGCCAGCCACAGCATGTGGCAGTGATTCTCAACCAAGAAATCCGAGAGCTGGAACGTAAGCAAGAACAGCTGGTCAAGGTATGATTAAAGCATTGTCAGATGTCTGTCAGCTGAAAATTCAAAGCAACTTGTTACTGAATACCCCCAACAGCAATGGGAAGTACAGTCCTGGTGTTAAACGCGTTACAGCTTGTTTGCTTTTCCCGTAGCTGTTGACGGCAGCGTAGCAGCTGTTACACTCCTTCACGTAAAGCAGAAGGCAAAGAGGGGGATCGGAACAGAAGATGCTTTTCTCCTTTTCTTTTTTTAAGAGGATCTTGACATGGTTTATAGGTGCCTTTTTATAATGAGAGTGGTTGCAGAGTTGCAAAAGTTTGGAAGATTCACCCTTTTTGCACTTAAACACCTGCTGATGTTCTAGTAACAAAAACATTTGCCCCAAAAATGTGTGTATTTATATGTCTAACATGGATGAACATTAGCTTAGAGGTTTTCTTGTTACCTTTCCTCTCCATAGGAATTTTCAAAGCTGGTTTTTTCCCTTAAGCTAGAAGTCAATTAAGAGGGTAGCTGACTGTGCTCACAAATATTTCATAGCAAAGCACAACACCCCGTCCTTGCAGCAGCGTGCATGGCCTCATGTAATTTTTGTACTGTCATGTTTTATAATTAATAATTATTTTTATTAAAATTGATTTTTAGCACCAGCACATAAACTATTTTAAAGACTTGTCTGAATTGCAGGGATATGAATGTTCCTGTAGCCTAGGCATTGATTTGATAGGTTCCCATGGGGCTTTGTTGCTAGAAAACCATTATAATTCACTGTTCATAAATATTGCATTACTGAGGTATGGAATTCTATTTTTTGCTGTATTTTTGTAACATTTGCTCTGTTCTGCATTGTAAATGGCAGTAAAGGAAGGTGATGTGTGTTCTGCAGTTTTCCTCTGGTGCTCTGTATCTTACATTCCTTTTGTTCTGAAATAAAACAGAACTTGGCAACTTGGGCCAGCCCCACAGAAGGATCAGTGGGTTTGATGGGAACATTCTTTTTTCCCTGCAGCGCGCAGCAGATCCGCAAGGCCTGAGATTCCATTCTAGACAGTGTTAGGATTTTGCCTCTCTCTAAGAGCATCTGTCATGTTTTAATGTGAAGATGTATCCATCCTTCACAGCTTAAATTCTTGGCTCTATTAAGTTATAAACATGCCAGAGCCAGCAGAAAACTGATACAACACTGAATCAGACATTATCTTGAAGAGCACTTAAAAATTGCGTGCCTTCTACACAGTGGAACTGTCTCTCATACCATGTAGTTTGGACCCTTGCATAACCTGCCTGCTTATGTCTGTCTGTCTTAGGATTGATTAACTCTGACTTGAAAAGTAAAGCTCTAATTGAAGCTAATTTCGAAACAGGATTGGGTTATTAAGTCCCTTCCCTGCGTGGAGAGTAAGAGTTTTGTCTTCTTCCACTGAGAATCTTTTATACAAGATAAGTTTATCACCAATGTAACACCCCACCCCACTTAAATCCACTCATTTACCTTGTTCTTCCAAGTGCTACTGCACAGGAGTAGAACTTAATTAGCCAGATTGAAACTCAAGCCGTACTGTTGGTCTCTGCCCCATTCCCCCGTGGGTGGCAGCTGCTGCCCAGGAGCAGGAGCAGCAGCAAAAGGAGCATCTGGCAGTGGCAGGAGAGGCTGCAGCAGGGAATGGAGCTGCTCTGGATCTCTCTGTTGGAGAAAAGCTTGATGCTGGCAGGGTTGTGCCTGTTGTGCTCATGGAATGCTGAAGACTTAGTAGTCCCAAGGGATTTACGCCTTGCCCATGTCAAGTTTAAAATAACCTGCTTTGCTTTTTCCATGCAATCTAGATATGCAAGAACTGTACAGGCTGCTTTGATCGACAGATCCAGTGTGTCTCCCTCAACTGTCCCGTACTTTTCAAGCTCTCCAGAGTAAGCAGGGAACTGTCAAAGGCACCGTATCTTCGCCAGCTACTTGACCAGTTTTGAATGCTGTGTTACAGGATTCCAGGTGCTATTTTTTTTTCTTCAGTGTTTACCACACTAAGACTTGTGCATGGTGCTTTTTCAATTCTCATCTAGTCCAGGATTTCCATTTTAACTGTCGGGTTTATGATCTGAAGAATAATGAGCGCTTATCCTAACTAAATTAAAAAAGGAAACAATTGTTGATCTATGAATAGCTCACTTTTTAAGATGTACAAATTTCTTCTTTCTTTCATGTTTCTAACATACTGTTTTATAATGATGTTGAAATAGCTACGTGTGACATCTTGTAAATCCATATCCATTTCAAAGTAGAAGTCAAGTTTACTTCCTGGAGGAAGGAGCACTGAAAACCTCTTAAATGACAAAACCATTAGTGTGTGTTCTTGAACTGTCAGTATCAAGACGTGTTACATGTTATCCTTTCACTTTATAATTTTGTCTGCGAAATATTTTGTAAATACACTTTTTTACTTTTCAAACAACTGAGTAAAATAATGTGCAATGACTTTTATACAGATAATTTTAAAGTCGGTTGGTATATCTCCTCCTAAGTTTTGCTTGATTCCAAGTAGATGGTTATTTTGATCAGACTGTGCAAACAGTAGTACCATGTGTAGCATTTGGAAACATTATTTTCTAA
The DNA here is from genome assembly GCA_013389865.1 of Piaya cayana. Taxonomy (NCBI): domain Eukaryota; kingdom Metazoa; phylum Chordata; class Aves; order Cuculiformes; family Coccyzidae; genus Piaya; species Piaya cayana. The sequence goes on along the minus strand of WAAB01016726.1, from coordinate 12,016 downwards.
AAATGGCTGTCTTGCTTTAGCTATTAATGGGGCATTGTGAGGAACTGTGCAAAGACATTTTTGTTACAAACCTGTGGGACTGTTGCAATACTTTAAATATAAAATTTTATTCCATTTTTGCTTGTTTTGTATAGACATTTCTATTGCTTCTAAATATGCTTAAAATATTTTCTTTCCTTATGTACTGTACAGTTAAATCTTATTTGCCACCATCTTGACAAAATGTGTATTTAGAATATTTGTATAACTGTATAAAATGGAAAAGGAATTATGTGGTCAGTGCATTGTTTTCTAAACTGGAAATCATTTTGTTTTAGAAGTTAATAATGGAAACCATATTAAAGTTGAATAAAATGATATGGTAAAAATTAAGGGGTTTTCATATTTACCCTCACTTGCAGACAGGTTTGTTCCCCTCATCAGGCACGTGAATGGTAATGTGAACAAGACTGCTCACGTAAGAGTTGAGAATCCACAATTTCAGTTTCCAGATGAAGCTTTGGGATCTAAAACCTCAACATAAATCCTTGGTGACCATCCCCAAACCAGAAGAGAAACATTCCCAGTTTTCCATTAGTCAAAAGAGAAGTGAGTTTTAAATTTACAAGTCCAGAGTAACTTTGAAAAATAGAAGAAAACTTTATTTACATCAAGGAACCTGAGTGCCTTCTCCAGTTAAGAATTTATTACATTCACGACACAAGTCAGTCTATTCCATTTCACAGAATGCAGTGCAATGTAAACCCACACCCAGCAGGATAAAAGCTCTTCAATATAGAACAGAACAGCCACGGGTTACGATGTGCTTTTATGCAAAGTAACTAAAGGAAAAACCCACCAAGGCACACAACTTTGGCCACCCCTGTACTCAGCATTGGTCATGTGCAGAATAAAAGTGCAAATGCCAGGGCCTACGCGGTAGTACTTGCAGCACAATCCATCGCTGGGCAGCGCTTCAGGGAGAAATAAAAATAGCAAGTGATGCTTGACTGCAAGAGGTTACCTCTGACACCGGAAAAATGGGCAAGTGCTCATCTCCAACCCACTCCTGGTTTTATGAACAAAAGTAGGATTCTTATTAAATTCAGAGATCTAATCCACAGACCACGGCTCTCGTCCTCAACACAGAGATGACTTCTCTAAGATAAGCAAGGCAATGGTAAAGTTAAAGTAACCTAGTTTACTTCATTGTCAACCCATAACACCCAAGTGTAAACACTGATGCTTTCTGGAGGACCTGTCACTTAAAAGGCACCGTGAGCAGATCCACACTGTAAACACATCTTCCCTTCAGCTGTGCATGCCAGGAAGCTCCTTACTTTGAAATGCAACTCAAACAGGTGAAAACTAAAGTTCATTGTCTAAAAAGAAGCCTTGAGGAATACCATTATCCAAGAAAAGGCTGTAGGAAAGCTACAGCCTCAAACATCAAGTATGTATAGAACTGCTGTAAACTGGATTCACTGCTGGAAATGTCCTGGACTTGTTTAATCATAATCACAAAGATTAAATGCTGTAACCACTTCATTTTCATTTAAGTGCAGCCCCTGCCATTAAAAACTTGCTTTTAGGGGATGAGAACGAGTGCTGTAAGGATATTCCAGTTCAAGCCTGAGACCGAAAATGAGACATGGAAGGTTCCATGTGCTTGCTCAAAATTTAGACATCATCCAAACACAGGTTTCCACATATCAGCTGGACATTTTACATGGTGCCATTCAAGATACAACAGTTATGAGAGTTACACTGTCTTCCTGCCACTGCATTTTGGATCCTTCACTTTTGGCTACATGCTCTGACCTTGGCATTCCAGGCTGTTGCTCCATTCTTATAACATGGATTTAAGGAGGCAAGAGGGGATGAATTCAGGTGACTCACACAGGAATTAACGCACCCAGCAAAAACAAAATCTTTGCTTTCCAGTGTATTTTTACATTTGTTGGAAAGGTTTTAGTCAGGAACACAAATAAGCAAGCACATCAAAGCAGTCAGTGGGCAAGGTTCAGAGAGGTTACAGTGTTTTTCCTTCTGCAAATTTAATTTTTCTGGGGTTTTTTTAGTACTTGATTTTGCAAGATGTGTAAAATATCCCTGAGAGCGAACTTAACGTGCAGGACATTCCAACTTGGAATTTAATTGCAAAAATCAATATATGAACTGGGTGTTATTTTAAATCTTCCTGGTTGCCAGGTGTTTTTCTTGAACAAATTTTCCTCTGGCAACACAATTTCAGGCCTAGAGAAACTTCACCTTGCTGCCAATTCAGGTGCTGCCTATGGATGGCAGGTCTGGGGGGTGCTGCCACAGAACCATTTCTGTATCTTTTGTTGATGTCCTGCAGCGACCCCAGAGGAAACCTATGAGCTCCCCAGGGCTGCTGGGAACTCCTGCAAAAGCAGAGCAGAAGCAGGTGTCACCATCCCACACCTGCATCCACCAGCAGGATTTGTCCTTCCCATCAGCTAACACCCCTGCTTCCTACACACCCAAAGCAGTGACAGTAAAGTGCAAGAGGGAGAAGGAAAGTTGGAAAATGGAGGCTTCATCTGTATTCTCATAAGTCACTGCTCCAGCTGCAACCCTTACATTTGTTAGCACGTGAAACAGCTGAATGCACCCGGCTACACGGCTCTACTCCAGCTGAACCAGCACTGTCACTGCCACCAACAATAGGAGTTTAAGAGCATTTCTCATTACCTTACACAGAGAAGAGAACCCTTGTGCAGTGAGTGAAGTCTCTGATTTAAAGTGCAGGTTCATGCATTGCATTGGGAAAAGAGACACAGAAATGCACATAAACACAAGGGGGAAAAAAAGGGAATCTGGCAACCCCAATGGCATTAAGGCGCTGACAGCAGAGGGAGAGGAAGGCCCTTTGACATGGCAAGATGCAAAAAAATAATGCATTTTTCACTACAAGCTCTTACCAACTTCTCAGAAGAAAACGCCATTAGATTCTAGGGGACGGGAAAGGGAACAAACCCAGACCTGAAAACACACTGAACAGCCACAACTCTGTGCTGTTACATCTAAAGCTCTTCTGTTAGTAAATTAAACTCCTTAGCCAGAAAAACAATAATAAAAGTGCAAAGTGAAAAACACTAACATTCTGATCACAAAGCCTTAAAAAAAAAATAACTTAACCTGCAATCTGGAGTTTCAAGTAGACAAACGGCAAGACGGTGGTTTCAGAGCCTGACTGTCATTAGCAGCCAGGTTTTTCTCTTGCTGGCAAGCGCTGGCTGCGCGACCGGGCCTGCCCTGGTCTCGCTGCTTAGCAGCCGTGAACCTACAGCTGCAGCCAAGTCATTACCCAAAGAAGGAAAAACCCCCAGTGGCACCAATCCAAAGGGCAAGTGATTGCACAGTGCAACCTGATAGGATTGTCTTTGTGATAATTCCCTCTCGTTTTCGGGTTTTTCGTTTTAACACATCACTGCGTTAAAGTCTTGCCCACAGGAAGCCAGAAAAATTGTCCTAACCTTAATTTAACCAACTGGCTTGAAAACATCACAGCCCTACGGCAATACCATATATTAAGTAGTCTGTATAGTTTCATCTCCTTCAAGCATGTCTCGATTTCAAAGGTAGTGCAGTAACTAAAATCACAAGTACAATCACAAGTACTTAAGATAGATTTGTAACCACTCTAACTCGTAAATCAAGTTACACATTAGAGCAGATTAATACAATCCATTTGGTACCTTCTCTTCCCATACACCACCTTTACATGACCCAGAGCCATAGATCCACTCCTAAAAATTAATTTTTGGAGGAATTTTTTTGTCTTTGTGACAGAACCATTAAATGATACGGTTTGCCAAGAATTTCTCCTGTTAGCAGCCGCTGGCTATCACCTGCAATTGGACTTATTTCCTGGTTTATGTCACACAAACTGTCAATGTAGTAGAAACATTCCTCTTCCACAAGCTAAAAGAAATTTCAGCACCACAAGTAAATGATTTCTCTCCTCTCTCATAAAAACATTTTGTGACCAAGCAGCTTGGAACTGCACCCGCCCGCCACCCAACCCCAAAAACCTGAGTCTGAGCAGTCCCCTCTTTCCTGGTTAGTTCTTACCACAGCACACGTTACTTAAATGTGTGTCTGACATTTAGAGAACACCTCACGTTTTAACATTTTTGGTACAGCCCATACATTTTATCAGGTTACCCCAGTCACATCCTGGTGGACGCTCCGGCTCTGCGATGCATTGCTGCAGGCTGGAAATGAAAGAGAAGAAAGGGCTGGACAAATGCAGAAATGAACACACTGAGCTCTGCGCTGCTATAAAAGGATTCTAGAACCACTTTGCAAGAACAGCTACAATTCAATTGCATTTCCCTTAAAAAAAAAAAAAAAAAGTAAGTGGCTTTTACTTTAATCGTTCTTCTCCCGATCGACATTCACATTTTTCCTCCCGGGGGAGCCAGCAGCAACCACTGGAGAATCATGCAGAACATTGTCCTGATGGGGCTGGGGAGGGACTTCAGCTGGAGAGTCCCCTGGTATCTTCCGGGAGGTCTCTATCACAGAGTTCCTCAGCGTGTCATTCATTTCTATTACCTCAAAGTCTGCTTCGTTCCACTCTCCCACATCCTCCTCATCCTCTTCATCCTCATTATGCACTGGGTTTGACAAAAAAGCTTTCTGGTCCTCACTCTCACTCCGATCTTTCGAGTCACTCTCACCAGGACAGTTGGCCAACTTGTACATCAGAGGGAAGAGCAGGACAGTCACTACGGCCGTCACTAAGGCCGTGTACATAACCACAGGGACGTGGTGGAACCTTCCTTGGAGATAGCCCACTGCGGCAGGAATGCACATCTCACCCAGTGCGGCCCCAACCACAAACAGAGAAGCTTCTTTTCCTTGGACAACCGTGTACTGTTCTACCCAGGAAATGCCGCTGGGGAAGATGGTAGCCATCGACGCTCCATACACGGCGGTTCCGGCCCACAGTGAAGCTGGGTAATTCGCAAAGAAGGCCAAGCACGATGAGGAGACGGCTGAGCCTATGAGACTGAGGAGGATCATGGTGCCGGGGTTCAAGCAAGCAGCACAGAATATAGCCAGGCCTCTGCAAGCAGCAAATGCACCCCAGAAGACAGAATTCAAAGCGGCTGCTTCGTTGTCTTTCATCTCAGCAAAGACTTTTGCATAAGTAAATATGTAAGAGCCATAAGTGACCTCCGCTCCCACATACCAGAAGAAGAACAGGAACAGGAGAAAAATAAGGGCATAGTGGTATTTGGCAAATGTGTTTTTCTGCGAAGCAGCCTGTGATTTGTCTCGAGCCGAGCTGCCCTTTGAATACAAAATAAAAAATATAAAAGAAACCAACAGGATATAGGTCCCTATGACAATGTAGGACCACAAAAAGTCTGCACCAAAGTGGTGTTTCAGCACTGACACAGCTGATGCAGCTGATGCTGTCGGCACAGACCTTAGGACAGACTGGTTTGCCTTTCCACCTACTGGAAAGTCTTCAGATTCGGAGCCTCCCAAGGCCATTTTAGCCAAGATAGGAGCCACAAACGCACCCGCAGCAAAACTGAAGTGCAAGGCCTGCATATGTGGCCCGGCCTCTGCTCCCCAGGTATTCAGTACCAGTATATTGCCACCTGCAGATCAGAGAGAGGAGGAGTCCGTGATTCTAGTCTGAAACCAGATATTGGTTAAGAAAAAACAAAAAAAAAGATAATCCAAACTGTAATCTGTATTATTAAATCAATTTGCAATAATAGCAGGTTTGGCAAATATAGTGTGCAAAATCAGAGTTAAATGGAATTCTGCCCTTAAACCCACACGGTGACTGAGCTTCAGGAGGGCGTTCACAGCCACTGGAATGCAGAGCCATACAACAGCTGCACAAAATGACCCTGCTTGACCATTTACAGCATTTTTCATCCTTTTTTTCAAAGAGCAAATGCAATGGCTTCTCATTTCTGTAAGTTTTAAAAGCAGCAATACACAACGCTACGAATCAGAGGCCTCATTAAACAACATCCCAGGAAACATCAAGAATTGCTTCCTTCTGGTGGGCTGGGACTACCCCAACAGCACTCAAATGACTCTCCATGAGCAGAAAGGTTTACAGCAAAACCACTGCAGAGAGCAAATGACAACACCCTCAGAGCAATAATAATGCTAGAAAACAAGATCTCAGAGAGACGTTTTTAAGTAGTCCCTGAGAAGTGTGCAGGAAAATAAGAGCAGTAACTAAATTCCTGTGCTACGGCACAGCAACCCTTGTCACGCAGCACTAACGGTTGTAAATTAATTCAGTTGCACTCTACTGCCTTGCACTCGAGTTTCTCCTGCTGGGAAGTCTCCCCGACTCCAAGCAGCACACCTACCCACTGAAGGCATTTTTACAATAAGCTGACAATGTTTCCCCATATGAGGAATTTTTAAGCCAAGTGTTGTGGGTAATGATCCTACCAGAGGCACGAATACACCTCTGCACTCAGGTTATTTAGCATCACCTGTGATGTGCAAAACCGTCTTTTTCACTATAGGATCCTGTTCCGCACTCCCTTCAGTGTTAACAGAGCTCCGTGGAATTACGCAGATGGCTCACACATGCAGCCATCACTCCTCTGCCTTGCCTACCAGCCAAGCCACCAAAACCAGGCAGCAAATATCCCTTTATTCAAGGAGATGTTAGCCATGGTGCTCTAAGTGAGCTCTGGCAGTAGATGTCTGCTCTGACTCCCCAAATGCCACCTGGCAAGGTTCAAGTGGCCAACTCTCCAACACAGCAACTGTGAGGATTGCTCTCAAACACCATGGCTTGCTCAGGGCTAACTCAGACCCAGGCAGCACTCAGTTAGCTTCCTGTAGATGAGTGATGTAAAGCAAGCACTGTTTCAAAAGCAAACGACTCTTTCTTTACACATGATCACTCACTGAAATGCATACTGATCTTCTCTGAGAAGCAAGAGACAACCTGCACTCCAGGCCCGTGAAGGGAGGTCAGTTAGAGAGACACAAACACTGGAAGTCTCAGGACCAGAATAATCCAAGAATCCTGGCCAGGTACAGCAGCTCCCCACCTTNAGTGATGTAAAGCAAGCACTGTTTCAAAAGCAAACGACTCTTTCTTTACACGTGATCACTCACTGAAATGCATACTGATCTTCTCTGAGAAGCAAGAGACAACCTGCACTCCAGGCCCGTGAAGGGAGGCCAGTTAGACACAAACACTGGAAGTCTCAGGACCAGAATAATCCAAGAATCCTGGCCAGGTACAGCAGCTCCCCACCTTTAATTCAAGATTCATGTGTCACACGGAATACCAGGAACAGCTTCGGTGAGCTTGATGTTTCCAATTAGTTTGGTGAAGGAACTATCGGACCACATGGTCCCTTACCTGTGTCTAGAATTCCCATGGAGGCTCCAATGACTGACATTAAGACAGTTAACAGTAGGGATTTCTTACACCAGGGTATCCCGTAAAGACCGACTGTTGTTCCAAACATGGATAATGCTGGAAAGGTTAAAAAACAAAACAAAACAACAAACAGGTATTACAGTTTCCATTTAAACTACAAAACATACAGAAGAGCAAGAAATGCAAATGAAGGGCAAGAAATGCAAACACATTCATCACTATTGCAGTTACAGATAACCCCAACAGGTGATGTAACCTAACCCCCTCGATTCATGACTGGCAGAAACAGCTAGAGAGTTCAACAGAATCATTTTTCACTTCGGATGAAAGATTTTCATCAGGTTATATAAACACTACAAGAAAAACCTGTTTGGCCAAAGCTTGTTTGCAAAGGGAGTAGCATCTCCTGCTAGAACGCTCAGAAATCATCTTCTGCAAACTTCCAACCTAGAAATATTTTACCAGGAAAGAAATAAAACGTGGCTTTGAAAAGTAAGAAGTTTTCCCTCTGAGAGCTTCAGAGCATTAAATTTGCCTCCATTTAAAAGAACCCATATCACTAAACTCTTAAAATCCTCTAAAGCAACTGCTTCTTGGCCAAAAAGGAACCTCTGTATAAAAATGCTGTTTTATATTCTGTTCTCGTGTGAGGGATGTATTCCAAGGGATTTCTGGAGTTTTAAGAGACAGAACTATAAAACTTCTCATCATAAATTTAGCAGCAATTCACTAACAGTACTGGCTTTGCTATTATTAACTACTCTTACAACATGGCATTTCAAAAAATCTTCTAGCAGATGGAAATTATCTTCATTACAGTCTGGGAGGAAGTTCAGCAGTTAAATTCCACGCTTATAATCACCTTCATGATAAAATAATCTGCAGTTAATATCTTGAATATACAGTATTGGGGTTTTATAAAGCTTGTACCAGTTCAGACATCTGTTACTATTTTTCCAAATCAATGCGTGATCATAGATGGGGCAGACACCTAAAGGTCAAGGGGGGTTGATGGAATTAAGAACTTTGGTTAATTCCAAGCAAAACCAGCAACAACAGCAAAGGACAAAAAAATATCCAGAACTCTAAAGCCCTAGGGAGGCACTTGGAACACACACCTCAAAACACTTTTGAAGGCTTTGAAGGCAGCATGCAGAGCTGCACGGAGAAAAAGCTAAAGGTGGAGTGTGTTAAGTCCAGCTTCTCAGATATCCCACTCTGAGCTGAGAAGTAACTTCTCAGCAAGTTCTCAGTAGCCACCTTCAGCTCTACAGCTGGAGATTGATACTTGAAAGCTTCTTTGACAAAGACAGGTTAAGTCTTCAATGTTTTCAGTGTCAAAAGCTGAAAGAAAGGTAATGAAGCTGGTGAAGGGTCTGGAGCACAAGTTTTATGAGGAGCGGCTGAGAGAACTGGGGCTGTTTAGTGTGGAGAAAGGGAGGCTGAGGGAAGACCTTATCACCCTCTAAAACTACCCAAAAAGCAAGGCTGCAAAGAAGTAGGCGTCGGTCTCTTCTCCCAAGTAACAAGTGATGGGATGAGAGGAAACGGCCTCAAGTTGCACCAAGGGAGGTTTAAATTGGATATTAGGAAAAATGAAAGGGTTGTCAAGCATTGATTGGAACAGGCTGCCCATTAAAGTGGTGGAGTCACCATCCCTGGAGGTATTTAAAAGACACGTAGAGGTGGTGCTCAGCGCTTAGGGACGTGCTTTAGTGATGGCAGAGCGAGGTTAGGGATTGGACTCAATGATCTTAAAGGTCTTTTCCAACCTAAACCACACTGTGGTTCCATAAAAGATGGAAGATAAAATACACAAACCGAAGCCTCTTACAGACAGCCTTTAGATAACAGAAATGAGATGTAATTCAGTCATTCAAACTGTGGTTTTGCCATAAGCACTGCTGGAAAGGACTAGGAGATTATTAATTTTCTGAGTATTGTTAAGTAACTATTTTAAGTTAATATTCATTTACACAGGTGTGTTAATTCCTGTACAGAAGGTCAACTCTCGAATGTCAGACACAGACAACTCTGACCTTTTCAGATGTACAAGGAGGCCTAAAGGAAACCCACTTTACAGGTGTTCTGGAGGAGAGGGAAAAAGAACAGGGAGAAGACCAAATAAGGACAACTTAGAACAAGAATAACAAGAACTGATCCAAGAAGATGAAGACAAAAAGATGGGGGGGAGGGGAAAGAAAAGAGACAGAGACTCTATTACACGACCACTCCTGCTTGCAGGAGACAGACATATGGGGATAAGAAGAGTCTCAGACGCTACAAAACAGAAAACGGATCTTCTCATATTCTCTGAACTGATGCTGTGATTACAGCACAGCCCTCAGGGGAGGCACAGTTCTCTTTGAATCTCCCCAATTAAAACTATAAGAAGGAGAAGGAAAACAGTAAGCCTGGTATCTGCTTTCGTCCCTAACTTAGAGCACAAAGCAGGTACTGCCACTACTGCATTTGAAAGGAGGGAAAAAAAGACATGGCTTCTACTATTTTAGGTGTGCTCCGACAATCTCTTCCTGAACAAGACCCTCATGCAGCTCTGAAGGGAGCAGCTCATCTCTGGATGGTGAGCATGGCTCTTGGCAACCTGACACTGGAGCGGTCCCGCTCTGCTGGGACGAAGCCAGGACAGTCTGCACCTGTCCAGAAAAGTGTTTAGATCATGAGCTGCAGTTCCTATACAGTGTAAGTATTTTCAGAGATAGGCAGCGGCAGCAACTAAGCAACAAGTTGCCACAATCACAGGTGGTTTTTAACACAATTTCCATTTCAAATATGTTCTGATTTGGTTAAGGCCCTCCAGTGACAATCACAGACTAGACTCAGAGAATCATTAGTTTGGAATAGACATCCAAGATCATCCAGTCCAACTGTCAGGTCAGCACCACCGTGCCTGCTAAACCATGTCCTGAATCACCCCATCCATACATTTTTTGAACCCCTCCAGGTATGGTGACTCCACCACTTCCCTGGGCAGCCTTTGCCAATGCTTCACCACTCCTTCCGGAAAGAAATCATTCCCAATATCCAATCCAATCCAAACCCCTCTAGTGCAACTCAAGGCCACCTCCACCCATTCCACCACTTGCCTCTTGGGAGAAGAGACCAACACCCACCTCACTACAGGCTCCTTTTAGGTAGTTATAGAGAACAATAAAGTCTCCCCCCCCAGACCAAAGAGCCCCAGCTCTCTCAGCCGTTCCTCATAAGGCCTGTTCTCCAGCCCCTTCACCAGTTTCGTTGCTCTTCCCTGGTCTCACTCCAGAGCGTCAACATCCTTCTTGTG
>WAAB01016725.1:60958-172593 GCA_013389865.1 Piaya cayana | reverse complement strand
AAAAAAAAAATCAGATGGTAGAATGATAAACAGTCTTTTTCTGCAATATTTTTATAACAAAACGTGTGTCAAGAATATCTGCCATTTGTAAGAAAAAAAGGTATTTTCACAAACTGGAGGGAAAAATATTTTATTACATGGAAATAGTCAAAAGTGAATGACAATACATAAAATTTGCTTTGAAGAACTGATGCAGAAGTCACTGACACTGCCACATACTTTTCAGTTAAAAATCTCTACCATTGGTTGCCTAAAAAAAGCTGATTTCTCATTCACCACCTATAGTGTTTATTGGAGGATATCAACTTCTCCACTTATAAGCAGAGGAGACAATGCCACAAACTGCAGACAGATTACCTTCCCATGCTCAAATAAATCATGTGATCTATTGAGATTTAGTTAAAATAAAACAAATTTCTGACCCCAGGAGAAGGAAGAGTGAAAAAAAAATCCTGTGAAGTTGTTTCAAGACCGCATTTGCCCCTTGACACACAAAGTTCACACACTACTCTTGCATATTAAGAACACACTACTCGGATCTTCCCTTGACATCCTCAAACCTGGAGATTAGTGATGTAAAACCAGGTCTCTAAAACCTCAAAACTTCTTAACCTGAGGAATTAAGATTCCTCCAAGATCAATCTTGGAGTCAAAAAGCAAATTGTATAAACACTCACTGGAATAGCTGCTACTTGGAAAAAACAACTTAAACACTTCAGATAAAATTGGATTTGCAGTACCACCTGCTCTCGCCAGACCAACCACTACAGATATCTTGTCCAATTTAGTAACAGTTACCTTACAGAATCTAGCAATACAAGATCATTCACCAAAATAAGCAAACTAGCATAGTGCAGTTTCTCAGCTGGCAGATCTACTCTCTCATTCTGACAGTTTGACCAAAAATAAATTTGCCCTTTTCCCCTGAGGCAGTAAAAAGTCTGATACTTAGTTTCAACAATATAACTTCAAAGAGTGTCATCAAATGGGAAGCCACAGAATAAACTAATAATCACCTTCCAAAAAAACACCCAGTGGTTATTACGCACAAGCAAAGCAGGCTACAGTTACGTGACCATTTTATTCTGGTACAAATCCACACTGCCACTGAATTAAATGGTCCTTGCCCTTCCCGTTCTCACCTCTTCACTTCACTACCACTACTGCAATCTTTGCACTGGCATAACCTCAAACAGAGCTAATCCCACCAAAACCGGTAATGAATCTCTTTCAGACAGATTGATGAGGGCTCTGTGCTATCACAAAAGGGTGGAACCACCCCTTTCATCAACACTGCGGGAGTAAAACCATGAGGACGCACGTCAGTGCTGTTAAGTGACATACTCTATAAATCATAGGACTAGATCACGTAACATCGTGAACTATAGAAGGAATCGCTCAACTGTGGGCAAGTTTGGGGTAGACAGGGCTTTGAAAGACAGCAGGTGGACAGCCTAGGTGAGCAGCACTGGAAGGATTCTCCAACCTAACCACTGGTACCACGCACAGCTTCTGAAAATAAACAACTGCTCTTCGTTAGCAGTTTTTGAAATTTGCAGATTAATTGCTCTTGGTTTAGTGGGCTGGTTGTACAAAAGAGAAGAGAGCGAAAGAGAGAAAATTGGGCTTGTTTAGCCTAGAAAAGAGAAGGCTTCCAGGGGGCATTATAGCAGCCTTCTAGTACTCAAAGGGGGCCTACAGGAAAGCTGGGGAAGGGCTCTTTATCAGAGAGTGCAGTGATGGAACAAGGGTTAATGGCTTTAAAGTGTAAGAGGGGAGATTTAGATGAGATATTGGGAAGAAATTTTTTACTATGAGGTTGGAGAGGCACTGGAACAGGTCGCCCAGAGAAGCTGTGGACACCCAATTCCTAGAGATGGCCAAGGCTAGTTTGGATGAGGCTTTGAAGAACCTGATCTAGTGGAAGGTGTCCCTGTCCCTGGATCTTAATATGACAATCTTTAGGATTCACTTCTAATCCAAACATATCTGTGGTTCTATGACAAGCACTCCTAGTTGCACACTGAACTAGATTTAAAGCCACTCATTAAAAGCTATGACGGGTATGTCTAGAACACAGTACAGGAATTCCTAAGTTCCCAGGCTACAGCAGCAGAGTTCAGCACAGGCTACCTACCCTTTAAAAGAAACCCTGAAGTACCTACAGAATACATACACAACTAACATTACTCCCAAACATGATGTATATCTATCTTTGTATATGAAAAAACAACAGCCTTGCCTCCATTTATATTTCAGATGATTGCCTTGATGTTAAATATTCCATAAATCAAACAGATTTTCATCCTAAGTGCTACACCATGAAAACAAACTTAAAAGGATTATTTTAGCAGGGAAATAGATTATTTTGGCACACTCTGTTGTGCGCACCAAGCATGTCCCCAAAACTAACAAAGCATAATACAAAAGTTTTGTCTGCATGAATTACAGATATGACATCACTTAATACTGAAATCACTCATAGAATAGTTCTATTGACTAATTCACTAATCACACATCCAACACACAGGTCTCTATAAGACAAATGATTTCCTACATAATCTGAAACTGTATTTTCAAAACCAAAGACAAAGAAGAGCAAAATTTAACAGGTGCCACAGAAGGATGCCCAAGCATTATTTTTTTAAAACCAGCTGCCATTTCTATGAATTGCAGTGATTGTGCTGGAAATGAAATTACTTCCCCTCTCCCCCTGTTTTGTACTTTTTGACACTTTGAGGTGTGAGCGTTAAAAAATAAACCACATCTTTACTTTCTCCTAAATCAATGAGATATCTTCACATAACAGCATGTTAACTTTCCAGGATGCTGAACGCATCAATATTCCCACAAAATCTACTAGATGTACAAAGCATATTTAATTACTCCTCTTTTTTTTCCATTTTGAAAGCTAAGGTTGTTCTCCTCAGGAATGATTAAAAAAATAAATGAAAGGATTGGCAAGATTAGACTATCCATCTTTTTTTAATCCATTCCTGCAAGCAAGCCTGAGCTAGTATATCAAGAACATACAAACTCAAAAAGACAAACTAAAAAAAGTAAATCATTAGCCAAAGTAAATTCTTCTGCAGCAAGTAACGGTATGTTTGCATTTCTTTTGAGGTATTGTGACCAACTGCCAGTGTGTACTAAAACCAGGGCTAAATGAAGCCCGACCCTAGGCAATATTGCTAAACAGGAGATCCCATTCTCCTCAATATGGAAAAGTCTGCAAGCACATAGGAACGCATTTTTTTGCAATTGGGTAATGGTTACTTGTTGGAGTACACAAGTTACATTCTTTGTCTATTCTGTTGACACAATTAGATGCACACGGGTTCTGGTGCCAAAAGTTTAAAGGCAACTTGACAAAACTTTAAGAGATGGGTAGACTGACTTTCCATTTAGCATCTCCCTTCATGATTTCTCCATCAACTTTTACTGCACCAAATAATGCCTCTCCCACAAGCCTTGGTTTGCAAACGATGCTGGAAAACTCATTATATAGAAAAAGCATGTCTCAATGGAAGCACATCTTGATTTATTTGACAGCTTGAAAGAATGTGCAATAATAAGAAACAGAACAGAACCAGAAAAAAAAAAAAGAAGTGCGATGAGAAAGGCCCTGGCATTTGTTACGTAGCATTCATGATTTTACAACAGGTAGGCTGAATGCCAGGAAAAAGGAGGTCAGTAAGACCATGTGATTGCTTAGTAATTAGACTTGCTCAATATTGCAGTTACACAAAAATATCAGTTCATGAGCGGTACCATGACTGTTTAAGGAGAAAATTTAATCAGAAAGCACCTATGTACTAAAGGCTGCTATCTGCCAGATTTAACACACTTTTAAAAAAATGAACTATAACTGGTGACCCTGCAGAGGGACAATATTACTTCTATAAAGAAATTGAACCTCCTGGTGTCTTGTATTCTTGCATCATTTTTCCTCATATTCATTGTGTTAGTCATAGTTTGAACTCTGATAGACAAGAGTTTTGCCTAAGGCATTAGGACCATAACCTCAGCAGAATATAAACCGTCAGCATCAATCATCTCAGACTAAGAAAGGGCCACTGTAAATTCACATCAGAAGGTTAACTTTGATTCATGTTCCAAATGCTGAAGGGCTTCTGCTCCTACTCGGACATAAAATATTTTTGACTAATTCAACACCCTACTCCACACACGTTAATAAGGATCTAGCTTGCAGTTATCAAACAAGCAAGGAGATAAAACACTTGTTTATTAATTACAAGTGCTGAATGAGACTAACAAACAAAAACAGTGCGTACACAGTCTTGTGTACGCATCCTGTCAATGCATATCTCACCACTGGTTAAAAATAGCTCATTAAAACCACTAAAGCCTAAAATGGATTCATTCCGAACTAGTAACTGTTCATTTCAATAAAAAATTATTATGACCACTCTAAAAAGCAGAAAGCACTAACAGCTAGTTATTCTATGAAGTTACTGTACTCCTCAACTTGGAAAATACCTGTAGATCTCACAAAATAAGGTTATGAAGGCAATAAGATATCCTGCTCAAATTTACATGCAGTAACGCGTCTTGCAGGTGTCTGACTCCCAGTAGACTGTTTAAATTGCTTTGGATAGGGGAGTTGTGATTTTTGGGGGAGATCTTCACTGGGGAAGAAGCAGCACACGAAAACAAAGGGCTAAAAGAAAAATGCTCCTCCTCATTAAATAATAAAAAAAAAAACCCCAAACCTAAGCCAACAAACCCACACCAGCAAAATCTCAGCCCCTCTAACCAGCAAGTAAAAAAAAAGGTGTTTTTTTCTCAAATGCAAAGTGAAGTGCAGGAATTTGTCATCTTTTAGAACATGGAGAACACTGTTAAAGTAAACAAACTAGCAAATACATCACACACAAATGCACTCAAGGACTGTATGAGCTAACATTCGTATTAGTCACTGAAGAACCAGGATAGCAGCACTGAAGACACCAACTCCCTTTTGCTAGGATGAAAGTTCACGTTTGTATGTCATTCACCAGCAAAATGACTATGACAGAAAAAAACGTTAGCACTTAATTGCAAAACTCAGTACAAACCTATGAAGTATTCTTAACACATGCGATTTCCTTAACAGATTTGTGCCAGTTACCCACATTCTTTTAAAACTTAAGTAGTTGTTCACACTTCATCCATAAATCTAAAACCTCCGAGCTTTCTTTATAAAGTCAGGATTTGTTATTCAAAATAACTATCACCTTTGAAACACACAAACAAATATTAATAAGCCTCTATAAAAGAAACTTACATTGTGAACCTTGGATAAGGGAACTACCTAACAATTATTATTCTTAACTTGTACACATTACTTTTGTCAGCAAAACCGGAATACTCATCAAGTTAAAAGTTCACATAAAGCATTTTTAGTATTTTTTCTTCTGAAAAAAAGGAATAGGACCATAAGGAAAACTTCTCAAAATCTGGGGGGGAGGGAGGAAAGAAAAAACCAAACCCTCAAAAGATAGGTTACCTTGCTAGCAAAGTATTTAATGACCTGTGATAGGAGCTATTAAATCTGAAATAAATGAAGAGACAAGCTGGACTGAAACTGAAAATATCTCAACTTGGTCATTCTTTTCACACGTGGCATTAGGCCAAGTTTAATTGTGCTTGTTCCATAATTAGGCAACTCTTCTCAGCATCATAGTCCAGGCAGCCTAAGCTCCCAAGCTTTTCAAGTTCCTGACACTGGATGGATGGAAGGATGATATAAGAACTCCACTGCGTTATCAAGCCCTTTAAAAGGGTAACAGCTTTCAGATCCCTAAGGATGCTTTAAGTAATCTCACAAGATAAGCATGCACAGAAGTCCCATTAACCTCTGCCTTACTGTGGCACACACTGAGCATGGGAGCATCAGTCCAAACTCCACAGTAAAGTTCATTTGCCTGGCACACCTGGCTTGAAGGTGGAGGGACAGACCTGCATGCTCTGGACAGGGACACCACCTACCCTTCCCTACAGGAAAGATACCCTGAGAAATTACTTTCGAATCAGTCTAAGCAGCTTAAACAGTCAGGGGTTTTCGGTTTTGTTTGTTTTATTTGTTTGCTTGTTTTAACACGGGGGGATCCCTCAAGAACAGGGAGGGGGGAGACCACAGGAACAAGACCGCCCCCCCTATTCCCTGGGAAGCCACGTTCCCTGCGCCCCGCCAGCGCCTTCCCCGCTCCCTCCCGCCTCCCCGGGCCCCGCAGCGGCTGGATCGGTGCCGCCGCCGCCGGAGCCGCGGGGAGAGGATGGACAGAGGGAAGGGCGAGGGGAGGGGACGGCGGAGCGGACAGCGCGACCGCAGACGTTCCGCGGGGAGCGGGGCTCCCTCCCCCAGAACTCACCGCCACCTGTTGATGCCCACGTTGGAGGAGCCGGCGAACCAGGGGTCCAGGATGTAGACG
The DNA here is from genome assembly GCA_013389865.1 of Piaya cayana. NCBI lineage: Eukaryota > Metazoa > Chordata > Aves > Cuculiformes > Coccyzidae > Piaya > Piaya cayana. Next base: position 166,159 of record WAAB01016725.1, on the reverse strand, counting down.
CAGCGGACCGTGTCCGCGCCTTGGATGCATTCCCGCAGCGCCGGGTTGTCGTGGAGCCGCAGCCCCTTGCGGAACCAGTGCACGGCGTTCACCCCCATGCCGCCGGGGGACGCGCTCAGCGGGAACAGCCGCCGCCGCCGCCCCGCGCGGGGCCGCTCATGGCCCGGCGCCCCGGCCGAGCGACGCACCGCGCGGAGACGGGGTCGGAGCCCCGCGGGCGGCTCTAGGACCCGGCGGAGACGTCGAGGACGGCCGCGCGGCGCGGGGGGCGCATCACCCCGCGGAGCCCCCGGAGAGGGCGCCGAGCAGCGCCAGGCAGAGCGGGAAGGGGAAAGGGAGATAGGGCGCCCGGCCGCGCGCGCGCCTCGTGCCGCGCCGCTCGCCCTGTGACTCTGCGCCGCGCCCGGCCCCGCCCCCGCCGCTCGCCGATTGGCCGCGCGCCGCGAACCACGTGACCGCGGGCCCTCACGTTTCTGAAGTGTGTTCGCTACGGCACTTGTTGGGGCCGTGGAAGGGGGGGGGAAAGCGGGGAAGCGGCGCGGGGCGCCGAGCGGGGCCCGTTCCCCCTCGGTGAGGGCGCACACTGGAGTGGGTGCGGCTGGGGGGGGGGCGCCCCGGTAAAAAACCCAACTCGCTGAGGCGGCGGGACGGGGCGTAGAGGGCGGAGAACACAGGCTCCCCCTTCCTCGCCCGTCCCCGCCTATGGCCTGCGGGACCCGGATGAGCACGGGGCTCCGAGGAGGCGCCGGTTCCTGCCCTGAAGAAAGGGGAAGGGGAGGTGGGGGAGCGCGCGAGTGGCGCGCGCCGACCTGTTACGTATGGAGCGCGCGCGCGCGCCCCCGGGTACTGGGCGGTCTGGGTTGGGTTGGGTTGGGTTCGGGTCCCGCCGCCCCTCCATTCCCGCGGGGCGGGGGCGGGTCACTTATATAACTGTCCGCGCAACCGGCCCAGCCCCCACCCCGGGGCCACGGGGAGGGGGGGAAAGGCGAGCGCCCTCCTGCCCAGTCTGTCCTCCTACCCCCCCACACCCCCGTTCAGTCCTCGCACCTCCCACCCGGCCGGGCAAAGGAACGGAGGGGAGCGAGGAGGGAGGGGAGCGAGGGGGGAGGGGGACGGACAGCTCCCCTCCCCCGCCGGTGGTTACAAAACGGCCCGTGTTTGCGTGCTGCCGTCCCGTGATTTAAAAAAAAAAAAAAGCCAGGGAGGAACCGCTGAGCAAGAGGCAGGGCTGAAGCGGCCAGCGGGAGCCTGCCCGGCCAAAGCCGCTGGAGGAAAAGGCGTTTGCGAGCGAGCGCTGAGCAGTAGAAGTAGTTAAAATGGCCTCTCTGGCACTGTTGGTAAAGCCGCTGTTAGGAAACGATGTCTAAAGTCTCTTTTAATCATAGAGCTCTACATCTGCGTGCTGCTGGCGCAGTGGGTTCCCCTGGTACCTTGTGTTCCACTAGGCTGCTGAATGAGGTGTGGTGCTGACTGGAGTTGGAGAGCAATTTCAAGTCCTCAGAGAGATGATCTAGATGCAGATCTGAAAATAAACTTCCACCTGTGGATTGCAACTCAAATCTACAGCTTCCACAGCGTTCATAGGTGAGTGGGTTGCAGCGGCAAGAGGGACTGTTATTAGAAATAATGCTGCGTAAGTGAAAGTCAAAGGACTCGCATCACCAGCATTGATCTGTCTTGACTTTCAAATTTCAACAGCAGGGCAGCACCTTAAGAAGTAAGAGCAAAGTTAACAGAGGCAGACACTTGTTGCCCTTCACTCTTTTCTTTCCTCACCTTAAATGGGTGACTTCATAAAATGCCACTAATGATCGAGGTATTCTAGCAGCAAATATCCCAGCCGTGATTAGTATCACTATTTGATTTTATCATAGAATCATAGAATAGTTTGGATTGGAAGGGACCATAAGGGTCACCCCCCTGCAGTGAGCAGGGACATCTTCAACAAGGTCAGGTTGCTCAGAGCCCCATCCAACCTGACTTCGAATGTTTCCAGGGATGGGGCATGCATCACCAATCTGCACAACCTGTTCCAGTGCTTCACCATCCTCAGCAAAAGAATTTTCCTCCTTGTATCTATTCTAAACTTCTCTTTTTTTTAGTTTAAAACCATTACTCCTTGTCTTGTTGCTACAGGGCCTGCTAAAAACTTTACCAACATCTTTCTTATAAGCCCCCTTTAAGTACTGGAAGGCTGCATAAGGTCTTCTCCAAGGTTAACAACTCCAACTCTCTCAGTCTGTCTTCATGTGGGAAGTGTTCCAGGCCTTGGATCATTTTAGTGACCATCCTCTGGACCTGCTCCAACAGATCCATGTCATTCCTGTGCTGAGAGCTCTAGAGGTGGATGCAATATTCCAGGTGTCATCTCACCAAAAATGAAAATACTAAATTTCTTTCTAAAAAGTGTGTAGGCTGAACTGTTCTTAAGCATCGGCTTTAACAATAGCAGAAATTATTATGAGTTTTTCAATTATTACTTTGTCATATGGAACCTCATCTTCCACAGGTCATCATTATGATTCAAGAAGAACATATAGGATCTGGTCATACACCGTTGTTGCAACTCAGACCTGGAGTAGTTGGCTCATTGTTTTCTCAGTTAATACAAAGTACCTTGTTCCTTTCTTGGGGCTGGTTTTTGCAGGGTTTTTTTCTCTTTCATTTTTATTCTTATGAAATGCCAACTATTTGGTGAATAATTTTCAAGGAAACAAAATAGAAAAAGAAATCTCAGTCATTAATGACCACTTTCCATCAAACTGCCTTTAATTCTATCATTTTTGAGCACACTAAAGAAGATATGTCCCTTATTTTCAAGGAATGTCACCTCACAATACAGCTTTTATTCCAAACTTTTAAATAGCTTTTTCATATTCCTTATGTTCCCTGCTAGCTCCTTACAGGCTGCAACACTGAAGATGTCCCAAATAAAGTCCAGCATCAACTGATCTGCCTTCTTGGGAGTACTGAGTTGGAAGCAACCCTCCTTCGTTAGACCATATGGTTTCATAACCAAATTGCAACCATGAAACCCATTAGTCTATGAGCCATTTGTTGCTGCAAACTAAATAACTACTGTAGAATATCATTAGCATATCACTACGTCAAGAGAACATTCAGCTGTAGCCATACCTTTCATGCTAGACAGTTTGTTCTTGAATTGGAAGTGGAAGGAAGATGAATATATTAATTAAAATGTCAAATCTCGAGGGAAGAGTCTCTCCAAGTTAGTAGAAAAAAGAATCACAGTTAATCAAGGAAATTGTATGAGTAAACCTCACTACTGTGTTCTCTTGTGGTAACTGTTTTAAAGAACATTGCTAATTTAGCTCATTTAGCCCAGACTGTGATTGCAAAAATCAAGAGAGTAGGAAGGGGTTAGAATGGGAAAAAGAGTATCATAGAGTCACTAAGGTTGGATAAAGACCTTTAAGATCACCAAGACCAATCGTCAGCCCAACACCACTGTGCCTGCTAAAACAAGTCCCTACGTACCACACCTACACATTGTTTTAACACCTATAGGGATGGCGACTCCATCACTTTTCTGGGCAGCCTGTTCCAAAAGCCTGACCATTCTTTCAGTAAATAAATTTTCCCTAGTATCCAATCTCAACCTTCCCTAGTGCAGCTTGAGTCTGTTTCTTCTCAGCCTATCCCTGGTTACTTAGGAGAAGAGACCCACTCTAAAACCATAAAAAAGAGAGTATACAATCTATTACAAATTAGAAACATTTATATATATATGTTTTTAACATCATTGTATGCCATTTATACTTACAAACTTTGTTAACTTTTCTTGAAGCAGCAGTTATGTAGGAGATCGAGCCCAAACTGGGTTCATAGAGCATGGTTTCTTTCTGTAGCAGTTTTCTTCTTCACAGATCTAATAGAGACTACTGAAAATTTATCCAACAAAAGAGAGAGAACAGAGGGAACAGTACCGATTTCCACTCTCTGAAGTATTTAATTGTGCAGACCTGGAGTTAGTTTCAAGAATTCTAGCATGCTGAGGAAAATCTTTCTAGTCTAGAAATCATTTGTGTGTCCCTACTAGTTTGTTACTCTGAGTTTAAATGAGAAATAAAGCACCTCATGGTTCATCAAACTTCTGAACCACCAGCAAAATATGACCTTGTGTGTGAATTTTGTTCTTTTATTCTTGTGAGAAACACTCACTCACTGGAAAAATATTAAAAAGGACAGTCTTCGAGGCAAAGATAATAATATTTTTATTTTACAATTCAGCACTGAATTGGATGCCCTTTCAAAAAGGCATCACCTCTTAGAAAAGCAGTGGGTATATATATAGTAGTTTTAGACAAAGAATCTATAAATCTTCAAAGAATACTTTTTTTTTTTTTGATTATCCAACCATGTCTGGAGACTTCCTTCAGGTTATCTCTTGACCTAAAACAACTATATCTTGCTAGACAACTAAACATCACGTCTGGAGATTGCATGTTAGGTCCCACTACAAGACAGATTTATATGAAAAGATAATTAAACATACAAATCAGCTGCAGCAGAACTTATCAATTAATTCTCACATTCTGTAATAAATTCAGTGATCCTATGGAAGAAAATACACTGATGTAAGACAAGCTTCCCATCATCACATCAAGTGAGGCACTCAACAGTGTTGCCTCTCACCCAAATTTGATAGTGAAGAGATTTTTCAGGATACAGCTTTTGAAGAGTAGAAGAGCTTTTGCGGAGGTTCACGTGTGTGGTACAAGGAACCCCAGGGCTTTGGGTGGTGGTTACAGCCACTTCTGTGCCATGCATGGCATGAGGCCTCAGTGGCACTCCTTCAGCTTTTGTCCTGGAAAATAAACCATTTATGTTACTGGATCAACAGGATCATCTGCTTCCCACGAGCACATTGGCACTCAAGTAGCTTAGTTTTCAAAGGTTCGTTTCTTTGCTATCACAATACTTTGAAGTGATTGATTTTCAAATTATTTTCATTGTTCTTTATTTACTGTACTGTTTATCCCTTGAAAGCTGTTTGAATCCAACCACCTGTAACTATTTCTAATCTTAGCACAGTCTATTGTAAGGCAAGTAAGGCTTGAGAGGTGGTCCTGTGCGAACCTCATGAAGTTCAGAAAGGCCAAGTGCAAGGTCCTGCACCTGGGTTGGGGCAACCCAAAGCACAAATACAGGCTGTGTGGAGCAGGGATTGAAAGCATCCCTGAAGAGAGAGGTTTAGGGGTGCTGGTGGATGAGAAGCTTAACATGAACCAGCAGTGTGTTCTTGCAGCCCAGAAAGACATCCTAGTGTGCATCCAAAGGAGCGTGAGCAGCAGGGTAAGGGAGGTGATTCTTCCCCTCTACTCTGCTCTCATAAGACCTCACCTGGAGTCCTGCATTCAGCACTGGAGTCCTGCATTCAGCTCTGGAGTCCTCAACACAGGGACGTGGATCTGTTAGAGCAAATCCAGAGAAGGGCTACGAAGATGATCCGAGGGCTGAAGCACGTCTGCTACGTGGACAAGCTGAGAGAGCTGGGCACTTTCAGCCTAGAGAAGGCTTCAGAGAGACCTTATAGTGGCCTTCCAGTACTTAAAGAGCCCTACAGGAAAGCTGGGAAGAGGCTCTTCATCAGGGAGTGCTTGGATAGTACGAGGGGTAACGGTTTTAAGCTGAAAGAGGGGATATATAGCTTAGATATTATGAAGGAATTTTTCACTGTGCGGGTGGTGAAGCCCTGGCACCGGTTTCCCGGAGAAGCTGTGGCTGCCCCATCCCTGGAGGTGTTCAGGGCCGAGCTGGTCTTTGAGCAAGCTCAGGCTTAACCCCTCCCAACACGTGGTAAGCCCCGCCCCCCCCCGGCGGCCCCGTTGGTATCGCCCAGCGCGGCGGCGGGCGGCGAGGTGAGCGCAGGCTGAAGGGTGCGGGGCCGAGGTGTGAGGGGCTGCGGCTTCGTCGCCAGGGCGGGGGCGGTGACCTTCATCTTGCAAGGAGAGAGATGCCGTGGCCGGGCTCTTCTCGGAGGGGGCCGCCAGGGGCGCTTCTCTGGGTGCTACAGCCGCCGGCCCTCTCGAGGGTGTAAGGGCGAAACCGCGGCCGGGAGGGTATGGATGGGGTGTCCTTGCTCGGCTCCTCAGGCCGCCCGAGCCTGGTTCTTAATGGGAAATAATAAGATATTGCAATTGCCTCGTTATTATGGGGGTGTTTACAGCTGTCGCAGCCTGGGAGGGAGGGACGGGACAGCCAGCCATGATGTGTGTGGCTGCCAGAATCCTTCAGCTAAGTCTGGTTAATTAGTCATCCCGAGGTCAGTTTTTAAGAACATTGAACTGAGACGTGCCTATTATTGTTTGCTAATAGCAGGCATTATACTAAAACCAGGGCTTTTTGCATAGTCTTCAAAGGCTTCCACTTTCATTGCATATTCTTTGGTGTTTGTGGTTTCTTTGAATCATAGAATCACCAGGTTGGAAAAGACCCATCGGATCATCGAGTTGAACCATTCCTATTAAATAGTAAACCATGCCCCTCAGTGCCTTGTCCACCTGTGCCTTAAACACCTCCAGGGAAGGCGAGTCAACGACCACCCTGGGCAGCCTCTGCCAGTGCCCAATGACACTTTCTGTGAAAATCTTTTTCCTAATGTTCAGTCTAAATCTCCCCTGGCGGAGCTTTAAGCTATTTCCTCTTGTCCTGTCCCCTGTCACTTGGGAGAAGAGGCCAGCACCCTCCTCTCCACAACCTTCTTTCAGGTAGTCGTAGAGAGCAATAAGGTCTCCCCTCAGCCTCCCCTTCTCCAGGCTAAACGACCCCATCTCTCTCAGCCACTCCTTGTAAGGCCTAGTTGTGAATTATTAATGTTATCCTATCTGGTTAGAAAGCTACGAGGTCAAGGCTTTTGCTTCCTTGGTTTTTATGAAATCACAAAGGTGTGTTTTAAGGAGAGATGGGTTAAGTGGGAATGGGAGCAGAAATGTTTCCAACATGGAGAGGGAGAAAGCCCATTGAAAGAGGTAACGCTACCTAAACAGGCTGAAAGCCGATTAAAACCTACCCGAGCCATTTTCTGAAATGCTAAGCAGACCTTAGCCACAGAAGTGTTCAAGGCCACGTTGGATGGGGCCTTGGGCAGCTTGATCTGGTGGGAGGTGTCCCTGCCCTTGCCAGGGGTGTTGGAACTGGATGAAAGGGTCATTGGGCACTGGCAGAGGCTGCCGAGGGAGGTGGTTGATTCACCTTCCCTGGAGGTGTTTAAGGCGTGGGTGGATGAGGTCCTGAGGGACATGGTTTAGTATTTGATAGGAATGGTTGCACTTGATGATCCGGTGGGTCTCTTCCAACCTGGTGATTCTATGATCTCTAAGGCCCCTTCCAAGCCAACCCATTCTATGATTCTAAAAGCTCCACTTGATGACCTTTGGCTTAAATAGTGCTATGCTCCCTTAAGCTTTTTCTAAATGTCTTTTCTTTCCTAGATAGAATGAAAGACTTTCCCCATGAGGACAGGCAGTTCAGAGAGGCTGGGTGGGCTCCANCCTGTCACTTGGGAGAAGAGGCCAGCACCCTCCTCTCCACAACCTTCTTTCAGGTAGTCGTAGAGAGCAATAAGGTCTCCCCTCAGCCTCCCCTTCTCCAGGCTAAACGACCCCATCTCTCTCAGCCACTCCTTGTAAGGCCTAGTTGTGAATTATTAATGTTATCCTATCTGGTTAGAAAGCTACGAGGTCAAGGCTTTTGCTTCCTTGGTTTTTATGAAATCACAAAGGTGTGTTTTAAGGAGAGATGGGTTAAGTGGGAATGGGAGCAGAAATGTTTCCAACATGGAGAGGGAGAAAGCCCATTGAAAGAGGTAACGCTACCTAAACAGGCTGAAAGCCGATTAAAACCTACCCGAGCCATTTTCTGAAATGCTAAGCAGACCTTAGCCACAGAAGTGTTCAAGGCCACGTTGGATGGGGCCTTGGGCAGCTTGATCCGGTGGGAGGTGTCCCTGCCCTTGCCAGGGGTGTTGGAACTGGATGAAAGGGTCATTGGGCACTGGCAGAGGCTGCCGAGGGAGGTGGTTGATTCACCTTCCCTGGAGGTGTTTAAGGCGTGGGTGGATGAGGTCCTGAGGGACATGGTTTAGTATTTGATAGGAATGGTTGCACTTGATGATCCGGTGGGTCTCTTCCAACCTGGTGATTCTATGATCTCTAAGGCCCCTTCCAAGCCAACCCATTCTATGATTCTAAAAGCTCCACTAGATGACCTTTGGCTTAAATAGTGCTATGCTCCCTTAAGCTTTTTCTAAATGTCTTTTCTTTCCTAGATAGAATGAAAGACTTTCCCCATGAGGACAGGCAGTTCAGAGAGGCTGGGTGGGCTCCATTTGTGGAAGTTTTCAAGACCTGACTAGACAAAGCAGCCTGATCTTATCTCATAGCAGACCCTGCTTAGAGCTTGGATTATCCTAGGATCCTCTATAGTGTTTCCTAGAAAGCTCTATGCTAGCGTGTTTTTGTGATCCTTCTTTACTTCGCTTCCACTACTGATACAAAGCAAGGATTTTTTTTTTTGCCTTTGAGTGCAGAAATATGAATGCTTAGTCTGCTATGCATTCATCTACTAAACTGCTACCTGTTACCACTCCAGATTTCTTCATAAGCAATTCAAATACTATCTACACAGCTTTCTTTTAGGTAGGCACCTACGCTTGCAGGTTAATCCAAAATTCAATTTGAGCATTTAGGAGTTTAATTTAATTCTCTACAGCCTGCTAAAAACTGGCTACAGTTTGCTGTAATAATAATGACAGTGACCAGCATGGGGTTGTATTCATACTGTTGCTTTGTTTAGTGGAAGATTTTGTGAAAAAATACAACATGAGCAAGAGGTTGGTTTGCTAATTTTTCAAAAGGTGATATTTGAGTCTCAAATTGCACATTCAGAAATTCGAAATGCTGAATGTAATGAGGGATGAATCAGCCAGTTCATCCTAGTATCTGTTTCATATAGAAGATATACATAGGAGTCTCATTAAATAACAAAACTTATAACATGACTTTACTCTGAAATACAGGTCACTGCAAGTGTGCTAACTAGCAGGCTCTCACATAACATCCAGATAGACACGTGTTCACTTCCTCATTGCTGTTACGACACCTGGTGATGTGAACGTGTGCTGGCAGTGGGAACAAATGTCTTATGCAAGCTGGCTGTTTTTTAATGCTTCATCTCTCAGTTGATTTACAATACCCACAGCAATAGAAGTGTGTAAAAAGTTGTAGTGGGATCCTGCATATTAGAACAATAGTCCAGCATGAGCTTTAAGGGACCTCTGAACTCTTGGAGTAGGTTACGTACCCTAGAGATGCGATATAATCATCTATGGGTTCTGAAATCAAGCAAATCATAACACTTATTCATCTTCTAGAACACTATGACATTAAAATCCATTAATTGTTTTGCATGTTTTATTTTTCTTGGTGCTTTACAAGGGCTCCCAAATACCCCAGTCAAATGCAGCTGAGTAAATAAAGTTTCCCTTCCTTTTATAATATTCTCTTTCTGCATGGATGGTCCTCTCTAAAAAAAGGAAAAAAAATTACTATGATGTTAAACATTTTCAAACAACTTAAAACTTCTTTTAAGTGAGCAAAACAATTGTTTCCTTGTCGGATCTTGGAAGAGCACGGTTTACTATATCAGAATTTTTAAAAAGCTCTTTAATAGATAAAATGACTGTCATCTAAGTGACTGCCTTGCTCACATGGCATTTTTGTTTAAGAGCAGAACTACACATTGAAGTAAAAGTCATGGTTATTTTACCAGTTTGTACTCTAGAAGTATCATCTGACATCCCAAACACTTTAAACAATACTTTGTTTTGCTGGCAGTTTCCAGCTGAGTTGAAGGGTTAATGCAGAAAGCCCTGATCTTCAGAGATTGACTTACTGACTGGACTTGCTAGCTTCAATAGAACCAAACGCAGCACTCTGGCATGGATGGTTGAGTCACTCCTTGTAGAGGAGAGGCTTTAACATGCGGTCCCTGTGAAAAGGGTCACTTTTTCAGAACATGGAGAGGTCAGCATTTGAAAAGTCCATGACTTACAGTGCTCTCAAGGCTATTGGGAAAAAACTCCCGCTGGACGGCACTTCTCAAGTCACTAAGTTTGTGAAGATAAAATCATTAGCCTTGGGGTTATGACGCAAGCAGCTTCATTAGACAATCAGATTTTTGCCTCAGAGATCTGAAATAATACTAAAAAACCAAGATACTGATAAAGAGCTTCTGTTAGTAACATAAGCTTGCATATAGGAAATTATTCTTATGTCTTTTTCTGTTAGTTTATGATGTAATAATATAACAAGAATCCAGCTTTTAAAAGCTGAAAAACATCTACCTAAAAGCAAAAGTACATTTTATTGAGATGAAGTATTTTACCCCTGAAAAATATTTAACCTTATCTGGGAAACAGATAAGAGGCTCTATCACTTAAGTTTTCTAAACAAACCACATATTTTCTTAAAAGACAGGCTATAAAGAAGATTGTAGGGGTCTCGTATAGCTGTTCCTGCAGTAGACTTTGTGATCTGTTATGTAGGAAGTTTAACTGCGTGATCCTAACAGTCTTTCCTAAAAAACCCCCAAACAATAAAAAAAAAATTTGTCACTTAATGCTCATGTAGGTATTTTGAGGCACGCTGTTCTTAGGGGTAGGTGAAAGCAACTGTGTAAGTAGAACTTTCAAATGCACAAATGGTGGGTTTTTTCCCCCCCTCATTTTCAATTTGAGCTGTTTTAAGCATGTTACCAGCAGCAGCGATTTGTGTAAGTATTATTTCACAGACCAGCAATTCTCCCTGGAAACATAAATCATGTGCCAGTGCAGAGGACAGCTGTAGCAGAGTAAATGAAAGCCTGAAAATGTTACAGTATTGCTTGCTTCCTCCCCCAAAATACCAGCGCTTACTCAGAAGGCAATTAACAGACTCAGCTAGTAAAACACACATACATAAGATGATTTTCCCCTTTAATTAAAGTAAGAACGATTTCACAGTGCAGTTAGGCTGTGAACTGCTACTGAAGGAGCACCAGGGGGTCTCTGACACGTGAAGGAACAAGTCACACTCCAAACAATGCTTGAGAAGTTAAGCAAATACATTCAGAAGAGTCAAGAAAGATATTTAAACTGCTTTTTTAAAAAAAGTCATTTAGTAGAATTACTGTCAAATTAAGGAGCATGAAACATTCTTGTAATAAAGTAAAGAGTGAGCTGTAAGGCAATTAACAGTATTAACTGCAGGAAGCAGCTGACAGTTGGTTCTTGTATGACATTTATATGGACAGAACACTTCTCCCACATCAGGTCTATTGCATCCACGTGCTATTGTCCCAGTGAGGTATCCATCAAAGCAGTAACCTTTCAAATGTCTTTTTCTCCCGGATTTCACATGACTTTCACACAACTGAATTTTGTGCTGATAACAAAAAACAGTGTTGAAAGTAATTTCTTATGATAGCTCAGTCTAAATATTAACCTCTCTGAGAACATTATGAGGTATAACTCATGCCTTAAGTGTGTTTTCTTACAGCTCTTGTTCTTTCTCCACAGGGCTGAATTCCATGATGTTCAGAGGAGCTGCTCATGCTGTAAGAGATGCATTTCCTCTTCTGTTGACCAGATCTCAGTACTGTAACCCAGGATTGAATTTTTCATCAGTATGGACTGAAGTAGTAAACAGAAGCTTCGCAATGCATTCCACTTACACAACTTATACGAAGTCAAGAGAGGAAAATAAAAAAACCATTGAGAGTCTCTACAGGTTGTCAGTTGACATTAAGAAAATCCGGAGGCTAAAGGAATGGGTCCTCCTCCAGGATGTGGCCTATGTTAAAGAAATTGCTGGTATCTTGCAAGAAATGGGAGCGGATGAGGCTGCTGTAGCTAACATTTTAGAACGCTGCCCAGAGGCAATTCTCCACACCCCTGCAGAGATAAATTCTCAAAGAGCTCTATGGCAATTAGTATGCCAGAATGAAAAGCAGTTGATTAAATTAATAGAGCAATTCCCAGAGTCTTTTTTCACTACTGAACATCATGAGAACCAGAAGGCAAATATATTGTTTTTTCAAGAGTTGGGACTTAAGAATAATATAATCACCAGGTTCTTGACAAGCGCACCCAATATATTCTACAATCCTGTTGAGAAAACCAAAAATGTGATAGAGACATTACAAAGGAACTATTTAAGTTTAGGTGGTTCTGATGCAAATATGAAGATCTGGATATTAAAGCTATTGAGCCAAAATCCATTTATTTTATTAAATAGTCCCAATGCAATCCAGGAAAACTTGGAATTTCTCCAGAAGAATGGTTTCACTGACCATGAAGTTCTACACCTGCTGTCTAAACTTAAAGGTTTTATTTTTCAGCTTACACCTGCTACTATGCAGAAAAGCATGTTTTTTTCCAAAAACGTTTTTAAGTGCAGTGATCAAGAACTTAAACAGCTCGTGCTGACATGCCCAGCCCTCCTCTACTATTCTGTTCCAGTTTTGGAAGAAAGACTTGAAGGACTCCTGAAGGAAGGAATTTCCATAGCACAGATTAGAGAGACGCCAATGGTGCTGGAGTTGACAACACAAATTGTTCAGTACCGAATTAAAAAGCTCTCTGCCTTGGGATATGACATAAAGAGTGGGACTCTAGAAAGCCTTAATGGTACTAAGAAAGATTTTGAAGTCAGTTATGGTAAGATACAATCAAAGAAGGAGAGACCAATTTTTAATCCTGTTGCTCCTATAAGCATTGAAGATTAATTTGAACGCTGTCCTTTAAAGTACACAAAAGAAAATTATCAAGGAGAAGAGAGATGTTGGTTCCTTGAGAAGAACCAAAAGAAAAATAACCTTAACCAGATTGTAGTCTTACATTGTATTTTGTCGTGTAGTGGGTCTTGGGCACTTCGTTCCACAATTGTAGCCATCTCATTCTTTCAAATAATATCACAGAACTTAATGATAAAGGCTGCCTTTTTCCCAGGGAGTACCATACATGGGTTTTGGTTCTGTTACATTCCCTTATCTAACAGGGCATGACCTGCTTTGGATTTTCAGCACTGTCACTGCGCAGTCACCCCTGTGGTAGTGATTAGTGCAATCTTTATCTGCAAAAGAGAAAAGGAGGGTTATTTTTCCAGCAATGTTAATCAACCCAGTGGTCCTCTGACTTTTGGAGACTCTTTTGAAAGAGTTCTGTTCCTTATTGGTGACATAAGTAGCACTGGCTCCCAGATCCTGTCCCGCAGCAGACTTAGCTGCTTGGGTAGGAGAGCCCAGCTAGAGTGTAGTCTGAACATATCTTTATTTAATGACTGCTACAGTGAGGCCCCAGTATGTTTGTTTACAAATCATAATACAAAGAAGCTGCAAAAGAACCTCCTTTGCATTTCTGAGACTTCAAAATGTACTCCTTTGGAAACAGTTTGGGGCAAGAGGAATCTCTTGGTATTGTCTAGTCTTTCCTAGAAAAGGCCTGGGGAGAGAAGGAGGTTAGGGGCAGACTTCACTCTCAAAATGATTGCGGAAGAAAGGAAAAAGTCATGCTTTTATGCTAGATGTAATAAAACTCTAGTCTGTAAAACCACTGGTGATTAAAATGACTATTAGATTTATGAACAGCTGCCACAGTTGCTAAATATACGGGTGACGCTGCTTCTCAGATATCACCGTATGGTAATTGTTGACAAGTGCTGCCTTTCAAAATAGTAACTACGTGATAGAGCTTAAGTTGTCAGGGGATTTTACTTATTTTCATTTATGGGCTGTGAGTGGTAATATAAAACAGCACCATCATTGATATTATGTCGGTAGAATTAGGATCATCAGCCATTTTATTTCTCAGAAAGACTTTCCCAAGTAGCTATTCCATACACATTCCCTCTTGACAGCAGGAGAAAATGGTTACACTCCCCATCACTCTAGACCATTCTTCAAGGTCATTTTTAACACACACTCTGGCAGCAAGTCCAGAGTTCCTTTTCTTAAAGAGATGTTTTAAATTGCTGAGGGAAGCTGGTATTGAATTACTTGTTCCGAGGGTGGGCTGCAAGATGATGATTTTATATAGCCTGACACATATCCACTGCGGTCTTGGAAAGGGCTAGAAACATCTGGTTAGAGCAGTGCCAAGATCTCAACAGCTGAAGGTCTTAACCTCCCCGCCACGCAGGCAAGTGCAGACGTGACAACAGCTTGTAGGTATAAACGCGACTCTCTTAAGAGCACAGTGTGACAGCAGGAATTCAAGAAGGGCTGCGCATCACCAGCACAAAAAAAGTCAGGCTGTCATACTAAGCCATTTCTTTGCAGACTCTTCAAAACACATTATCGTTTTCTAAGAGGAAACTGGGAAGATGGCCCTATTAAAAATTCATAGGAACTTGCCTTTGTTGTTTTTTTGACTGTTATTCTCTGCTCAACTATTACGCAGACCACAGTATTTAGAATTCAAAAGCAGCCTTCCACTCAGACGCAAGGGGGCATTTCAGCGCTCTGAAGCTATTCATAAAGTAATCTCGATACTGAACCGCTAAACTGATCAGTAGTTTAGGATAAAAGGGAAACCAAGACAAAACAATGTTTTCTCTGAAAATTCAGCATTTCTACGGGTATCTTTTTAATAGACCCTGAAATAGTTTATTCCCATTACTTACAGTACTTCCAGAGGCAATGATGAAACAGGAAAGTGACATATTTCCTTAATAGAGTCACAGCCTGAGTTACCACCAACTCATTTCCCATTCTGAATCTTTTAATTCCTCCTCCTCTTTCAAAACAAATACATAAGCAGAAAGACTCCTTTTCTTTACCAGAAGACCAAAATTCCTTCAATCCTGCATTTATAGCTCTGTGCCTGGGACCCATTTCTCTCATCTTCACAGAACTCATTTGTTATAAAACCTCAGGGACACTCCCAGTTACCAAAACACCATATTGCTGAAATCCACCTCCTGGTCTCTTGCTGTCACTCACAGTGAACATGAATCAGTCGCTGCTATTTAAGCCTGGCACATAAAAGCCCACAGACCAGCTTTTCATTGCATAGTCAGTGGTCAGGCATACAAGTCTTCATAAACATTTCCCCTTTTGAAATGCAGGCTGAGAGTAAAATAAAACCGTCCCAAAACACATGGACAACCATACTCCCTATGAAAATTTTAGTCCCACATTCCATTCAGCTCCCTACAATTGCAGCAGTGGGTTATTCCCAAGCCTCAGTTCCCAGGAAAAATTAGTGCAAGGGGTTTTGTGTTGATGCATGGCACACACTGAAGTTACTGGTTCTGTTATGAGCTGGTTGGCGCTATTTAGATGGAAGAAAAAGTCACTCTGGGGTGTGATACTGTGGGAAGGTTTATACCTACATAAGCCTTTCTTCACAAATGAACTGAGGAAGCTTTCAAATGTCTGAAACAGCAACAATTTAATGTTTCACAAGTGTCAGGAAAGAATAAGAACAAGTTTTTAGGATAAAGCAAGTTTCATAAGTGAATGGAAAATATGCAGGATATAGGACAAAGCTCTTTTCAAAAACTAAAACCATATGCCATGTAAAGTGTTTTAGTTAACAACATTCAGAAGGAATAACTACAAGATATGTTAAGAACAAAACGTAACAAAGTGTTGGCGGCTCTTTACAGATCAAACATTGCTTATCTCAGACCACAATTTTTTTGCAGCAAGTTTCGTAGTATAAAAATTAGATAATGTCATTAAAAAAAAAAAAGTATGACCGGTTCATGGTGTCCAGAGAATAATTAAGGAAGGGTTTGGTTGAGTGTCACAAATATCACTACACTTCAAACAGGTGACTCTCAATAGTTGAGTGGTAGCACTCTGCAGATATATCTGTACTGGAAACCGCAAAGGAGCAGACCATACTAAATCATTTGCTGCAGCTAATTGCCTCCGATACCCAAGCTAGCTCGTTTCTAGAGCTCACTGGCATCCTTGAACTACACTATACTCTACGCCATTAGCTTTTGACTATAAAAAACCAGTTAGGAGCCTTCCATTTGTTGCATAAACTTAGCTCATCACACCCTCGCAGCAGACTGGTGCATCAAACCAAAGGAGCAGATAACTCTGTTTGCTGGGTTTTTGGTCTCCCCGCCACCCCAAATGCCCATGGTGACAAATAGCATACTACGAACATATACAATAATTACTCCTATCAAATAAAGTCATTCCAGACTGAATTTGAAGTACCCATGGCACAGAGAAACCAGGTGACTGATGTACTATAATTGACACACAGCATACTTTCAACAACCATGAGTGTAAGACTAAGTTATAGACAAGCGATATGTTTTGACTTCTAATTTCTAAAAAGCCTCCCTGTATTTCTTTCTTGTACAGCCGCAGCCACTGAAAAAGTCAGCTTACGTGCTGAGAAATTCTCTGAAGGAGCACAAGTTTTTAGAAAATACTGCATACAGAACATTCACAGCATTTTTAGGGGCTTCCAAAGAGGTTACTTGTTTGCAAAGTCAGTACACAAAAAAAAGAACTCCAACAGCTTCTATTTTAAGGCAACCTCAAGCTGTGTCATTACAAGTGCATTTTGCTTCACACACTGCAGAGGACCAACAGTTGTTCCCATTTGAGGTGTGTCAACATCTAGAATCTGTCAGTATACAATTTACTTACTCTTTTTTTTTTTCTTAAGGCCTCATCTACCTTTTTTGGTTTGTTTTAAATAGAAGTATTGCATTTCATTCAAAAATCAAAATGCAAAGTGTGAGAGAAAGATGTAGTGAAAAATTCCTTGCATTTGCTTAAACCTGGTGCATCACAGAGCCAAGACAACAGCTTTGCTAGTTCTTCAGTGGTTTCTAACTACACAAAGGAATTTCTTTCAAGTCAGTTGTGCTAGAAAACCACAAACATCAGCCCTGTTTCCATGAAGCCATCATTTTTTCTAGTGTCTATAAGAAGGTTATTAGAAGCAAGTTTTCACTTGCAGGAGACAGATGCATATCATTAAATACACCTGAGATGGAACAATCTTGCTTTCAGTAAAAACTGACAAAACTCCAGGTTATCAGGACTCATAAAGAGAGGCTAAAGCTCATTCTGTGAGCTGTATTGAAATGAAAAGACAGCTCTTTATGCAGCTTCACCTAGTAAAAAACCGTTTTTTTTTCCTAAGAAGCCATGAAATTAATTTACTCTTTATGATCCCTTCTATCACATGAAGCTTTTTCACTTCTATCTCCCACTCTCATTTCCGATTTCTGCACACCTCCAGATCTATTTGCACCAATCCACACTGGCAGAAAGCAGTCATTGATAGTTTACAGGCTGCCTGCAAATAGCGTTTCATAACTGAAACTATTAAGGTACATCCAGCAATGCCGTTAAACACAGCCGAAGGATCCCTAGCAGGAGGATGTGGAAACCACTGAGAACAGTAAATGGCATCTCGTCATACTGATGGTACAGCACAGACTACCAAGGTTCTGTGTTCACATTTTAGTCCAAAACTGCAAAAGACTTTCAGTAAATGAATATTGAAATGTGTATTATCCCTTCAGATACACTTACTCACTTCTACAGTTACCAAGTGTAACATTTCACAAGATACAAATTTTCAATCTAGGCTCTAATAAATCTTCAGACTGTGATAACCAAGCTTCTTCTGTCCTTTTCAGATGAAACTGAGTTACTTGCACAGCTCTTTAGAAGATAAGGTGTCTAAGACACATGGCTTCTCATGGTCCAAATCTCAGCAGATTTTAATGCCACCGGTGTAATATTCTGGAGAATCAAGTATTTCTCAGTTTTGGTTTTAGTCAGACTTATCCTTTTTCTTTCCTGTTAAAGGCACTTTACTTGCAACAGCAGATCCTACAGCTGTAACACCTCCAGCCACAGCAGAAACGCTTCCTTTGACCAGCCCCACTCCCATGGAAGGCACAGATGTGACCGCTGTTTTGGTAATTTCCAAGCTCTTCCCTCCAATCCAAGCAACACCCCCAATCGTGGCACCAACAGCTCCCTTTGTGACACTGAAGAGGCCACCAGTCACACAAGAAAGCATTCCAGGCTGCTGCTGTGGGTGGTCTTTTAGTGAACCTAAGGGAGGAAAAAACAATTAAGTCAATCACAGTGCTATGATTAAACCATTTTCAAAAGAAAGTTATTCATATGTATTTCCTCTTCCAGTCTAACAGCCACTGCACACAGGGCATACTTACCTTGCAGGCTAATTTTCTTGGAGGCTCACACGATACCTTTAGTCCATGTAAGAAAAGACACTTTACCGCAGTGAGCCATATCTTATTGCTGTTTTCTAAACCATGACTTAATATCAAATCTACAAACATCAGGCATAAAGCTTCCACGTGGTCTTACATGACAAACTTCTAGTTTCTGTGTGCATCAACACTTTCCCAGACTCTTGTGGCCAAGTCAGTCTAATTTCTGGACTTCATTAATGGCAGGGGTGAACCCTCCTGTTCCCCCATTAATAATATTCAGAGTTAATCCACAGGGAACACACATCCCAAAAGAGCAGCAGCACTACCTTGCTGTTCAGATCTCTAAAAAAGAAGTTGAAAAAGTTTCCTGAAGAAGCAAAGACAAAGGTTTATTAAAAAGAGGGAGCTGTTCTTGGAAAAGCATTCACCTTGAGACAAAGTTGTTCTTCTCCTTAACAATTACTGTTTTGAAGATGCCTTTACAAGGGTTGTGTGCAGGGGTCAGGAAAAAAGGAAAGGAGGTTACAAATGACAGTAATCAGAGGAAACAAGCAAGAGAAGGACAATACTGATGTCATCTCTTCACTGTATCAGTTTCTTCGTTGCATACATGAGTATAATTTTCTTCCAAAAATGCTGTTCCTGTAATTTGGATCAGGAAGCAGTGGTGGTGGCGAAGCCCAATGGCCAAATAAGCCCATTAAATACCAAGAGTGGTCCTCAAAGGCATTAAAAATAGCAAGACTTACAGCCTCCCAACAGAAGTCCCAATATGATGCACAAACCAAATCTCAAACCATAGGATTTCTGTTATTGACCACATAAATATGTTTGGGTGGTTTTTCTTTTTCTTTTTAATGTTACATTTATCCTGCACTTTGTGCAGTTCCTTGCTATATGCTGTATAAGTCAATTCCAATTCAATATTTATGGTACAATTACCTAGCCTCAAAATAATAGAAAGTGTTTGAGTAATAGAGAGACTCCCAGAATTAGCAACTTAGCCTTCCAATAAGTTTAGTATTACTTCATATTTCTAAATGTAGGCTTCGAAATCCTAAAGAGAAACATGTACCTTGCCTTTAAAGGCAATTAAGACAACACCATGACCCACTACTGCACACGCATCATCTAATCTAATCTGGTTGAGAGTTGGTCTTCAGTCTAAAGAGAAGGCTCCAGGGAGACCTTATAGCACCTTTCTAGTACTTTAAGGGGACACACAGTAAAAAAACTATACTCAGCCTCTAACAATGCATTCACCCTGCATTGCCACATGCCTTAAACAGGCCTCTGCCTCCAGTGCCCCTGCCTGCTGACAACTCACAGTCAGAGGACAGTTTCTAAGCCACCTCTCAGCACTCATCTGCTACAAGAAGAAATAAGGGCAAACAACTTCCCATGTGCCTCCAATGAGTTTGTGATACTGTCAGGCATGATCCAGCACTCAAAATTCCCTAAAAATATGCAAAGTTCAGAGTTTATATGTGGATGCTCAGAATAATTCAAACAAAAGTTGCCATCTAAATTACAGAATTCCTGGCATGAAGAGGAACAGTGCAGCTCAGGGGAGCAAATACTACTAAAAATGCTTCCAGCTTATACTAATCTCCCTCATTTAAGAAACTGACATGGCAACAGAAAGGGCTGTGGAATTTAGAAACATAATTGACAGCCTTTTACTTCAAGTGAAGTAATACCCTCGGCTGGTTCAATTCTAGGCCAGTGGCTTTCAACCTGGATATCTCCAGAAAAACGCATTCACAGAGATCAGAACTTCTGGTTACATATGCAAAGCCTCTAGAGAATCACATTCTGAGAGGAGTATATAGGGCCTGACATAAAATCCAGCATCTAGGTATTTTTTCACTAGAGGATTCTTGTGACAGACTTACACACCTTGTAAAAAAATTGGCTGAGAAGTAAAGTTTTATGACATTGAATATTTAAGAAACTATTTCAATAGATCAGACCTGATATTAGCAAGAAAGGAACCATCCTAGCTAACTTAAAAAAAATGAGAGAGAAACAAACAAAATTAATCATAAAATGCTTTTCCTCACATTTCTTAAGGCAGCAAATCCTTTGACACCTACTCTATTTCACAAGTGTAACTGCTGACTATGACTTGGTGCATTAGTAACTGCTGGCGATGGCTGCCACACTCCCATCTCATTCCTGTTTGCACTGTCCATTAGATCTAGTAAATGCTTGAGGCAGCAAAGAGTTTTTACTGTTACTTGATTTCTATTCTATGATACATATTCCTGGTCAGTTTGTTTCCAACCAGGATGAGAAAGAAGGCAAACCAGATCATTCCTAAATCTAGGGAGAAAATGACACAAGTTCCCTGTTCAGGGATTGGTTCTACCATGCTACGTTGCAGCCAGCTTCCTGCTGAAAAGAATCCAAGAGCAAACAGGAGTCTGAGTGAACACAGGTTGCAAAGGTTGGCACCACTTGCAAAGCAGAAAGCAAAGCATTAGAATAGCATTGCTCGTGGAAAGCACAAACACAAAAGCTTCTTCTACATATGTATTTTTAAAGCCTTTGGGTGCCAAGCTTGCTGAGAGTGGTTCGGACAAACTGGAACTATTTCTAACTTTATGAAAACCTGCAAATTGGTTTTGGAATTGATCCTTTCCTCTAGGGACTTTTTTTTGGCAGCGTGTTCGGTGAGACTATGTTCTTGCCAGCGATGAACTTTTTATCCACACTTGGCCACCTTTCTGTGATGGTATAAGCACATTGTATAGGAAGGCAATTAAAACATTAAAACAGGGACGTTCAACGGTATTCCAACATTCTAACTAAAATCATAAGGGCTGAAGAGTGCAGATAAACAGAATCAAAAGGAAAAAGCCTCTTCAAGGATGGAGCTTCCACTGAGATGAGCTGTGTTTCATTCTTCCTCTGACTACACCAACTTTTCTCTATCCATTTAGACTTCATATTCAAACTCATTATTGTCAGACTGAAAGGGGACATACTGTGCAAGAGAAAATAAGTCTCAATTGCTCACAAATTTTAAACAAAACCTTGCAATAACTAGTGATGATCAGACTCTGTTATGCTCTGAATCTAGACAATGTGTTGAATATTCCAGGAAGATTTAAAAAATGCCTGCTTGTTTTTCACTGCCTCACTCAAGAAATAATTGCTTTAAGTTTTCCAGTTAGTCCACTATTCATATATAAAACACAATTCAACCTTCAAGGACCAAAAAAAAAAGACACCTTAAAAATTAGACTTGAAGATAACACACATTAGGATATAGTTTCCAATCTGGTATTCACTTTCAGAAATGCTTCTGGGATCTTGAAAACCCCATCAGAGCTTGAAAAGAAAGCTTTTTGTCCTCAGACCATGACACTGTAACAAGTTCAAGTATAGCAGAGTTTAAAAACCACTGTGCCACAAAGATCTACTTCTTTTCCTCTCACCTTCTTGCACTATGTTTCCTATGTAGTAGCCATTAAGAACAGAATGAGCTACTCCACTTCGACCCCTTCTGCTACAGTTAGTGGATAATACTGCTGTTCAAGTGAAGTAAATTGTTTAGTTATACACCATATAAAAGCTGAGGGGGAAAAAAACCCCAATCCAGCCAACAAACAGAACTATAAAGAGCAATGAAAGGAGAGGAATCGGGACTCACTGACCTCTATATCCAACACATTTAGTCTTAAAGCAAGAGAAGATAGAACATGGACACCTATGTGCCAAGAATGACTTTTGATCTAATATGCCTCCAGTCACATTATGCAAACAGGACACTTCACAGTTCTGCTATTCCAGGGCCCAGAAGGTAACTCTGCTCACTGGCAATGGCATTTCCTCTGCAGATCTAATAACCCATATAAGATTCATTTGATTCATAAGACCAAGATGCTGCTGCATTAATGAAGTCAAATGTATGTTTGTTTTTATTAAACCATGAGATTAAGTCAACAGATAGAACCTTGGTTAACTGTGTGATGGAGAAAGGTCTCCAAAGGTAGTAATAAAGTTCCATACATTTTTTTTAAACACATCTCGTTTAAAAGAAACAACCATTATGAACTCAGCAAGGTATCCAAAAGTGAAGCTGGGCTCTCTCCATCTCATAGAGTTAAGAGCAGAAATAAATACTTATGGGACTTACTCCCATCTCTGGAAACTAATCTGCAAATTATGTCCTGTAGTATTCACCTATCTTCTCTATAATTTATCAGTTGTTCACTGAGTTATATTCAGTGGCCTTATTGTTATCAGGACAATGCAGAAGTGAACAATAATCCAGGCCCATCCCATCTCAGGGCTACCTTCCTTACTATTACTTAAATGAAAACGAGAAGTGTTTACTTTGCAGATCCATTTTTTTTTTTAAGCAAGAACTGAACTTCGGATTAGTTTCTATGAATTTACATTCTACTATGAAAGCTGATACATACCTTCTGGTGGTTCATCATGAAGGTATGATGGGACTTCCTGTTGATTTTTGTCAGTTTGATTCATCATTGCCTAAAAAATTAAGATGAAGAAATTCACATATGGCATATATCTTTTCTGGCAAAGCAGAAATGCAATCCATCAATCCAATAGTCACATAGTTTAAATTCCACAGAAAAGGAACTTCTTTTTCATTACTAGATAAGCTAGCAGCTCCTGCCAAGCTATTGCTGGTTTTGTTATTGGATTGTGCTTTTGCATTTTTCAGTCAGACTCAATTCTTGAAAAAGGAGCCCTCCACCAGGTCAGCAGGCTTGGTGAGAGCTGCCACTCCACATCAAGTGAATCTCAGACTTAAAAAGCAATCAGGAAGATAACCGGTATGAAAATAAAACAGTCACTGCCATATAACAATTTATGTACCAAAACATAAAAGCCTAGTGATCACAGACAAAGCATGCACAACAGCAGCATGTCTATAAGCAGTTAGTACCTGAAAAGCAGCAGTTTAAAGAAACAAGTCCTTGCAGCAGAATTTGAATAAATACCATGAAAAAAAGATGGAAGACTTGCAATGAAAACCCCTCCATTTATTATGTAGCTGTATTGCACAGTGTGGTGACAGCAGCAAAACTAGACTATTTTTACTCTACACAAGCTTTCCAATCAAAGCATTTCAGACAGATTTCTTTACATCAAAAGCTGTTTCCTACAGCAGTTCTAAAGCAGCAGTTCTTGACACTGAGGGGAGGCACAGGAGAAAGCTCAAATTAACAGCTCTGCTTACTACATTTTCCCTTCAGAGAGGAAGAAAGCAATATTTAGTCCAGGCTTCCCTCCTGCGTTTCTCCCACACCAAAGAGTGGTTTGGTGTTTAACCTCTGCCTCCTCCCCTGAGCCTCTCTGCCAACCCTGCTTTGCCTCCTCAGCAGGCACTAAGGCAAAAGGAGAAAGAAAAACAAGTTGCACTATATCACATCCTTCTATCTTCTTGCCAGTGACCTCTTAGTTCCTTTCCCCCTGCACAAATACCCAAGCCTTTAAATAATTTAATTTCTTTCAAGAGTGACTAACCATCACAAAAATAATTCTAGCTTCTGTTGCTGTGCCCAGATGTCTCTGTGCCTCCTTTGGGTGAGAAAACAGCAGCTGGGATCTGAAGAAGTGATGATGAGGCAGAAGCAGGACTTGAAGGTGGGAAGACTCACCTAGAAAACAACAGTAAAATCCTCATGTTGCAATTATGAAGTCAAAACATCACAGCAAAAACTGGCACCCACACACTAGATGATAGATCTTTGGATGCAAAGCAAGGCTAAATTGAATATTAAAGAGCCCTCACATCCAGCACTAAGGGTATCAGTTCACAACTCTGAAAACATGGGTAGCTTTACACAAGAAGCTGAACGGGAAAGGAAGCAAAACCCAACATACTAGCAGGATGGATGATTTGATGTCAATGCTGAACAAATACCTCTTAAAAGCCAGAAACACAATGTGTAAACTAAGAAATAAGAAAGTGAATAGGAACACATCAAGATGGAAGACTAAACACGTGAGCACTAAGAGGCAATTTGAAGAAAGAAAAAAAAGAGTTATATAATTCCATATTATTTTATTTAATCACAGGTCAGCAAGTCATGGAGAAAAAAAAAAGATCCTAATGATCACAGGCAGCAACTGAGGGCAATCAGGTTCTGAGAACGGACTGGATTCAGATACCAGGTGACTACTTTGCATTCATGCAATGCAAGCTGGAAAAATACAAAGATTTCATCCTCACTGTGTGAAGTTACACGTAAGACTCCTTTTTTTTTAACAACCTGAAACAAAAATATTAAGCACTAGAACAAAGAGAAGGCAGACACTGTAAGAAACCCACAAGCCTGACCTTATCTTACCAAAAATCTGTACAGAACTGAAATAACTGTTTCTACATAATATGTGACTACTTTGTTCCTTAAGACGATTACTGTAACAGGAACCTGGGAGATTGTTGCATTAGGGAAGATCCTAAAAAAATAAATAAAAATCACAACCTAGCAA
This sequence comes from Piaya cayana, assembly GCA_013389865.1. Classification (NCBI taxonomy): domain Eukaryota; kingdom Metazoa; phylum Chordata; class Aves; order Cuculiformes; family Coccyzidae; genus Piaya; species Piaya cayana. Next base: position 141,452 of record WAAB01016725.1, on the reverse strand, counting down.
GCCTTACTTCAAACAAAGTAATTATAAAAGTGACCAAAAATAGTTTTAAAACAGACTCAAGGGAAACAGATTATTTAAGCAACAGATAAATTAGTTTTGATAAAGAACAATCTCTGCTAATACATTTATAGAATCATAGAATAGTTTGGGTTGGAAGGGACCTTAAAGATCCAGTTCAAACTCCTCTGCTATGGGCAGGGACACCTCCCACCAGACCAGGCTGCCAGCCTGCATGTAACTTGCAAAAGAAACACAGATGCAATAGCTTTTTTGAGCTTCCAAAAAGCTTCTGTCAACAATTCCTCATAAGAGGCTCAGGAAAGTTATTTAATCTTCTGAGGAAAGACAAAATACTGCCCGGGATTATCAACAACTTTAGAGAGGAATTGAAGTAAGTTACCAGTTTTGAACACAGCAGAACGCTAGAAAGGGTCACAGGAGTCCACACAAGTTTTAGCATTTTTCAGTATTGAGAAGGTAGTGAACACCACAACACTGGCAGCAGATACAGCCCCAATGAGATACTGAGGCTCTCTTGCACTGGGCATCATACAAGTATTAAATTAAATTCCAATGGAAAGAATCTGAGTAAGAATCACAAACAGATCGCTTGGGGAAAAGATGCCTTTGTAACTCTCCATAATCTAGGTTGGGCTGCTGTCAGATCTGCTTGCAGTCCCTGTAACACCAAATGAGCAAAGAAAACGTATTGGCAGGGGAATTTCACAGCAGAATTTCTAATTTAGTGATAAAATATTTTTTAAAAGTGTAAATAATGTGTTGGGATTTAAAAAAAAAAGCAACAACAAAACAGTGACAAAATGAGGTGTTCCCTCCACTGCTTCATTCCCTATAATCTTAATTTTTNGCTCCAAAAGCCTAACCAGCTTGCACTAGTTTTTACTCTATACCATTCTCCTACTGCATCATTGCGAGTGAAAACAGAATCACATTGCTCTCAGAAAACGCTGAGAGCAGTATTTGGTACACAAGAGAGCTCACAAAGCATAATTCCAAGTCCTTTTGGTTTTCTGTAGAAGCTCTCTAGTGAATCACAGAATCAAGATTGAGATCCAGCAAAGGACTTAAGCAGAAAACATTAAGATATCTAGGTTACAGTCTGCATCATGCGTCCTTGTAGCCAATTTAATGTATCAGGAGATGCAAGAGCTGCTGAAAAGTGGTCCAATATTCTGCTAAACAGAGTGTAGTATCATTGCCCAGCAGGAAATACTATGCACAGAAGCACATCTTAAACCTGTCTCACCTCTAGAGATTTAAGGTGAGTATTTCTATTGACTCGAGGTCAAAGGCCTGGAATAACTGCTTGGTGGCAGATTACTTCACACAGTCAAAGAGAGCAGGAGTATCTTCCCCCCCCCCTTCAAAATTTGTGAGTTAGAAAAATAGAAGCCACTTGCTATCCTTATGTTATATCACCAGGGTGAAAGCACCCACTTAAGAGTTCAATGTCTCCTTTGCCCAATAAGATCCAAGCTTTTATGTTCCATTTTGCAGGGGTCCCCTGGCCACCAGACTGTAGCGTATCCTAAGGGAGGTTCTTCTTCACCCTCCTGCTGAAGGTGTGTCCCCCACAGAGAAGAAGAAAGCAAAGTTCATGAGATCTGATAGATTGCAGCTCCGCTGACACCCAAGACACCAATCTGGAGGTGCATGAATAAGACTCACATGGAGGGAATCCAGTCAAACAGGGTATTTATTAAGGAACCTTGAAAGCTTAAATTGGAACCTACAGACTCAAAGTCCCCTAGGCACTGAATCATTAGTCACAATTACTATCAGTACTGCAAGTGCATGCAACAAGCCAAAGAGTTATCAGAAGCTTGAACTTTGGAACTTTTCTGATACGTTTTTCAGAATCTTGTTCAAAGTATGCCAAGACTGGCCCCCATCAAAAAAAAAAAAAATCAAACAAAAAAAGGGAAGAAGCAAGCAAGCAAGCAGATCTTTCTTTGGCATTTTCATCCTGTGATGCTCCAATTCAGTGTCTTGTGTCACCAGTTTTAAGTGATCACATGGAATGAGGTGGGACCTCTGTGAGTCCTGGCAGAGCTCATATGAACATTCATGAAGCAGACACCTAACGGGTCAGTAGCACCCTCCAGCCTCCCCCTTCATCCGTGCAGCTGAATACATAAGCTTTTTATTTTCTTAAGAAGTGGAAGCAAACCCAGAATGTAAAAGAGATTTGTAAAAGAGACACACATAAACTACTTCCTGTTTTTTTTTTCCCCAGTGTGCTTATGATCTTGCGTGCTTATGAGGGTGCTTGTCAATCAAGAAATAAGGGATAATGTGTGGTTAAAAAAGATGAGAAGTTAAAATATGTCTTAACCTTCATACTAAAAAACCCAATAATACATGGAAGTCACACTTCCACTCTTCCACCTGTTTTGAAAGTAGTTTAGAAGAGAAATTTTAATTCAGGAGCTATTTATAACATGAACACTTTTACAGTACCCTGAATGAAAGTTATAGGAAGCTCTGGAGGTAATGGTACAGCCACATTTACGTTCACATCAAAGCTGATTAAAATAAAGCTTTCTCACCAAATCAATTCCTTCTTGAAGATGTCCAGATAGTTGTTTCCACAAAAGTATTCTGCAGATACCTGCAAGAAAAGTAGGTTAATGATGCCTTATGGGACAGTGCTACTGTCACATATATTTGCCATGGGAGTATGGTGGGAATCATAAATACGAAGCCCTGCGGTAGGGCAGAAGCACACTTGGCACGGCCTTAAGATGCCAAAAACTTATGAGAGCTATCTCACCAAAACACCAATTTTTCCTGTGTTCTTGGGCAATGGAGATAACTTTACTTGCTCCATATGCTCTCATGAGGATTGTGTGAAGCATGGTAACTGAATTTTAAGACACAACCTCTCCTTAAGAAGTCTGCAATTCTTGGACAGCAAGAGGCATAGGCTGGAACCATTACAGACATGTGTGCGATGTCCTGAGCCTCAGATGATGCTCTTGATGTCTTCCCAGATTTACAGACAAAAAGCCTTACTGTTTCAGCACAGCAAACCTAGCCCAAGCAGCAGCCAGTAAAAACTGGATTGTCTCAATGCCACTACTAAGATATTTTCAGGCAGCAACAAAACTCCCTAAGGATGGGGCCAATTTCAGTTGGCAACACAACGCTGCTCCAGAAGGCTGCAGCAGCAGCAAGCAGTGCTGGGACTAATCACCTGACAGAACTACAAACAAACCGATCACATCGTCTTAGTCCACGACAAAAAATTATCTTCCTTCTGCCCACCAGCCATGCAGTCAGAAAGCTTGGGTAGAGAGCTGATGGGAAACAAGACAACCCTCATCACGTGCACAGCCCTCCTTCCCCTCTTTCAGCAGCTGCAGCACATTTCAAAGTGAACCCAATTGTCTTTCATGTACATGACAAAAAAGTGGCTTTAGGGTGGATATTTTAAGGAATACATATTGGGAAGAGTAACAGTGCTCTGCTCTCCAAATTAAACAAGGAAATAAGTATGAAGCCAAAAAGGTAATCCCACCCACAGCTGCTTTTCAGGGTATTGATTCAAGCTGCACAAGTGACTCCTGACTATCAGCTTCCCTGCTTTATGCTTTGGATTAGGGCTCATGACATGTTAGAAGTAAGTGTGCTCACTGCTGCTTATTCTCTCAGATATAACCCTAAGAGCACAGTCATTATGGAAATGAGTTTTTCAGGTAGGTGACTGAGCTTCTGTAAGAAAAAAGGTTGACACAAACAGTGCTTAGGTAAAAAAAAACAAATCCAGGCACGTCGAAAGCAGACAGCTAAAAACCAAGAGCACGGCTAACATTTCAACAAGCCCTCTGTTTAAAAGCCAAGTTTAAAAACTCAATTTATATACAAAGCAGGAGCAGCTTGGAAGCAAGAATGCCTGTTTCAGACGATAAAAAGACAGTTTTCAGAAGAAGACTACAGCAGCTGGTCCGAATTTTCCAGGTGTGAGCTGCAGCTTGCTTTTAAGCTCTAGTAGGATAAGCTACCCCCTACCCCACCAAAGTTACCAAATCTGCCATAAGAAAGAGAAACAACAAGCTCCCAACACACAGCTAGAAATTTAATGCAACATATCTGTATCAAAACCCCAAACAAACAGACACTACAATAAAATTTAAAAAAGGAGGCATATCTCCTAGAACCCCTCCCTCAAAACCTCCAGCTCTGTGCAGGACAGAGCATCTTATCTGCCTGTTAGGGAACCCAGCATTCCTGCATCACTCTCAGCTGAAGAACAGATCAGGCTGCAGAAGAAGCCCCAAGGTACGCCTGATGTTGGCAATGAAATTTTCTCCAAAGCAAGGAAGCAAAACAAAAGCAGCAGGAACTCCAATTTCCTTTTTTCAGTCCTCCAAAACTAGTTTCTAGAAATTAAATGGTAAACTCCAGTAAGGCACAGGACACATCAGATACACCAAGGCCTTGCCCCATTTTACCAGGTCTGCTGGCCGCCTGCTGGTTCAGCTTTCCAAAGCAGAGCCTTCCTCACTTCTAACGCTTTCCCAATTGCCTGAGCTCCACGCTCACCTTAGCTCTCCTACTCTAGGAGGCCTGAAGACACCAGTCCTCACAGTGCCTAACAGCCAGAGCGATAAAGCAGCTGCTGAACTTCTTTGCCACCGTGCTAATGAAAATTAACTTCTTCCCTGGTGTCCACTACCTGTTTGTTGGCTCCCATCTGATATCTGGGCTTGCTCACCTGCCGGACAAGGACCACCTTTCAGTTTGCGCTTCTGCAGCACAATCCATTTCTATACTGAAGAGGCCACACCAACTCTACTGAATGTTTAACCATAGCGTAACAGAGAGGGGGTTTTTTTTAGAGAGAGGAAAAAAAAAAAAAAGCCTGAATAGTATTTACTGGGCAGTCTTAAAACTGGTGTGCGTGCAAACCAATATTTGTGCGCTAAATTAAGCTGTCTTGTACGCGCCCTTCCAATTACAGTGAGACGTGCTGCCCAAAGCAATGCTCTGGGCACACCAAAGCACCCTACGTGTGCTTGGCATTTATCTTCCATACGGACCGACATCCTGATTCACCGTTCTCGTTTCCAGGCCGGTTAAACGAGCAGAAGGAAGCATTTAATTGCATCTGCAGAGGAGGCTTACGAGCTTCGCACAATGACCAGAACCAGCTGCACGGCTAAAATAACTTGGATTTATTTTCAGGCCACACCACACAAACGCTCAGGCCGGGTGAACACCGAGAGCTAAGCTGCTTCCCATCAGTTTGCAAAAAAACCTCTTCCAGATTCCGCTCCATCAAGCTGGAATTGAGAGTGACGGATGAAATAAAGAGCAGGCTACCGCGGGAATCATCCGAGTAGAGAAAAGTTTAAGGAGAAAACCCCAAACAAAACCTCTCCTGACACAGAGAAGTTTACGGGGGGGGGAGGAGGGAGCAGAACGAGACCAGAGCCAGGAGCAGCGAGCGCGGCTGCTCCAGGGAGGCGACATCCCGCATCCAGGAGGCGACCCCGCCGGGCACCGCGGCCGCGGAACGACCGCGCGGCCGGGGCTCCTTTTTTAGAGAGAGGATCCATCTATCCATCCATCCGTCCGTCCGTCCGTCCATCCATCCATCCCTCCCTCCTTCCCTCCGCGGAACCCAGCAGGGAGCACAAAGGCGGCCGGGATGCCAAGGGAAAAGGGGGGGACAGGGCAATGGGGGGGGGGCAGGCAGGTCAATGAGGGGCCGGGCAGGGCAATGGGAGGGCCAGGCAGGCAGGGCAATGGGGGCCGGGGAGGCAAGCAGGGCAAGGGGGGAGCAGGCAGCAGGGCAATAGGGGGCCAGGGGGGAGCAGGCAGGGCAAGGGGGGAGCGGGCAGGCAGGGCAAGGGGGGGCCAGGCAGGGCAATGGGGGGGAGGCTCGCACGCCCACCGGGTCTCGGGACACGCGTGGCCGCAGCCGCTCTCACCTCCCGCCGCCGCCCGCACCTCCCCCGCTGCCGACGTGGCGCGCGACCCGCCCCGCCCCTCCCGGCCCGGGGGTCGCGCAGGCGCCGCTCCGCGGGCTCCGGGATGCGGGTGGGAAGGCCGGAGGGGACCGGGAGAAGGGAGGTGGGGGAGTGTCGCCGGGGCTGACGTTTCGGCTTGGAGAAGAGCCGTGAGGCCAGGCGGGTCCGGCTGTCCCCGAGTGCCACGGCGACAGGCGGCTGGAGCGCTGCCGGGCGGGAGGCTCCGCCGCTCCCCGGGGCGGCCCCTGCCAGCGCCTCGCCGCGCTTCCACTGAAGAACATTCTTCTCTAATATCCCATCTGAACCTCCCCCGGCCTAGCTTCAGGCTGGTCCCTCTCATCACTCGTTACCTGGGCAGAGAGAGCAGCACCCGGCTCCCTGCACGCTACTCTCAGGCAGTTGGACGGGGTGACGAGGTCTCCCCTCAGCCTTCTCTTCTCGAGGCTCAACAGCCCCAGCTCCCTCAGCCGGCCCTCGTAAGGCTTGTCCTCCAGACCCTTCATCGGCTTTGTTGCTTTCCTCGGGACACGCTCCAGGACCTCGATATCTTGTGCTGAGGGACCCAAAACTGAACAAAGTATTCCAGGTGCAGCTTCACCGGCCTCAGCGGTGTGATGCTGCCAGGTGCTCACCAGATGCTACTGGATGTGGGATTTTGGCTTCCCACACTTGGCTGGACTGGAGGACCCTTCATCAAAGAGGTTGGGGTACCTAGATGTGCCCTTGGGGTGCCCTGCCTGTGCTGTTGGCAGAAACAAGAGGCTGCAGGAGCTGTGAGGAGACACTGCTCCGTTGAGGAATCATAGAATCACTAGGTTGGAAAAGACCCACTGGATCAGCGAGTCCAACCATTCCTATCAATCACTACACCATGTCCCTCAGCACATCATCCACCCATCTTTTAAAACACCTCCAGGGATGGTGATCCTGTGCGGTGCCAGAATGGTGGTTTGAAGCTGCCGCAGTAATCTGAAGGATCTGGGTTTGCAATAAGCGGCATTTATGTTGCTTTATCCCAGCCATCATCTGAGTGACTGGAGCTACTCACATACAGCCTGTGGGGAACAGAATTGTAGTCACAATGGTTCAAGGGCACAACTTTCTGGGTAACAACACCAATGAGGATAATTGGGGAAATTTCTGGCACTCGTCCCTTTCTTTGGGACATCTCCATGTGCATCTCAAAGGATCTTTGGGGATGAACAGTGCTTGCAAGTTTATTGGACAAGGAAGTGTTGGATGGCCAAGGGAAAGAGGAAATTAAGTTGGGGTTGTTCAGCCTGGAGAAGATAAGGCTCTGGGGAGACTTTAATAGTGGCCTTCTAGTACTGGAAGGGGGCTACAAGAAAGTTAGGGAGGGACTTCTTAGAAGGGCATGTCGTGATGGGGCAAGGGGAAGTAGCTTTGAATTGGAAGGGGGAAGATTTAGACTATAAATTAGGAAGCAATTCTTCATGATGAGGGTGGTGAGACACTGGAACATATTTACCAGGGAAGTTGTGGATGCCCCATTCCTGGAAGCACTCAAGGCCAGGTTAGAAGGGTCTTTGAGCAGCCTGATCCAGTGGAAAATGTCCCTGCCCGTGGCAGGGGGGCTGGAACTGGATGATCTTTAAGGTCCTTTCCGACCCAAACCAATCTCTGATTCTCAGATTCTATGTGAGTATAGAAACAACTCTGAGCACCACAGAAATACTTAATACCCCATGGAATGCTTCACAAGATTAAAGAACTTGCTTAGGCAAAATACCACCCCATCTTCCTCTGCCTGGCTTCATGCTTGTCTGCCCCTCTTCTGCTCCACCCTCCTCTCTATGAAGAGGTGTGTATGGACAATAATCTTTTATTGACTCCTCCAAAATTATTAGTCCCTATCTGAAGTATGAACTCAACTCCCACATGGAAAGGAGCACATTGTTTCCATAGAGATCTCTCAGAAGAGGCCTTTTCCAGGTTTTTCATCAGCCCGAGCTTCAGCAGTTTACGTCTGGATTAGTGGAGAGGGATGTAACGTGGGTGTGAAATGAAGGTGAAAGTCATCTGTCCTCCTCAGAATGTGCAGATCTAGTCAGATGTCACTGGACAGTTGCAGGAGCATCAGTGTAACATTCAGGGCAATACTGTAGGGGTGTTGGAGGGCACTTCGTGTTTCTGACCTGCTGAATAAATAGCCGCCATATTCTTTAGTTTGGCATTGAATGAGTAAAAGCAAGAATGCAGGAGAATCCAAGTGAAAAAATCAGGGCAGTGTCTGGTTGGGAGCATGTCTTGGGATCTTTCAGGGCATGGGAGGCATACCGAGTCTATGAATTATTTGTGTTCTTTGGAAATATGACACAGGCACATGGGACTTGTACTCTGGGATCTTGATTTCCTCCTGGAAGGACAGATCAGGGACTCTAAATTTGTGGAGTGTTTACCTCTCTGGTATTAACAGATTAAACCTATCACTGCTACCATCATTTTGGTCTTCCAGTTAAGGAGGTTTTCCCAATAGCTGCTATCCATCCCTTTCCCTGAGACCCAGGCATGCACAGTGCCTTCCTTACCTGCAGTCTCTGCTTCAAGGTCTGTAGCTTCATCCTTTTGGTGGCAGCAGAAAGAGCTGCTGTTTGAATATTTTCTCTGTAAGAGTTAATCACCCTTAAAATATACAGCATGAAGCATCAAAGTATGCTTTGCCTCCTAGTACCTGAAAATTAAAGGCATTGCAGAGATTAAAATCTTGTCTTTTTCAGACTCTGAAAGACTTAGGATGGCACAGAAGGGCTTGTGTTGGTGAAGTGTTTTGCTGAGCTAACGGAAGGAGCAAACTTCCTGATGAAACCACAGTCATTGGTGGTGGAGTCTTACTGGCAGGTGTCATAACTGTAATAGCTTCAAGCAGACATCTCTGCAGACAACAAAAGACACATAAGTGGTGTCCCTGTTACTTTGCTAAACTAGTTGAAGTGAAGGCAAAGGTGTTGGTTGCAGAGATGTTGTCTCTGCCTGTTTTTGCTCTCATTTCGTTTTTCATGCACTGAACATTTCCTCCATAAAGACTGTCAAAGGTGTTCCACTGTTGGCATATTCAGTAAAGATTCTGTAGTATCATTTAGTCTTTGTGAGAAATAAATAATCTTCTTTCACTGGAAATAGCATACTCTTAACAATTTTAAAATGGAAAAAATACAACATTCATCATTCCCCTGTGGAGGAGTGGTTCCTTCATTTGGATTATAGGGTTTTGATCTGTCTGTGAGTGCAGTGATTACAGATGCAGAAAATAATTGAGGTAAGGTCAAAATGTATATATTTTGTTTCCATTATGATGATTGTGGTTACTTCTAGTGCTGCAGTAGCTGTGGGGAGCTGCAGCCAGGGTTGGAATTTTGCTATATTGGACTCAACATGGACCTAGGAAACAGCTCAGAAAGAGTTTCTTTTTCAGTGCAGAGCTTGATGTAAAATGTTACGCGTGCCTCCCAAACTCCTAGGCCTCACAGTGTCATCTTTCCTATGGTAGGTATCCATTGTGAAAAGTCAAAGCTGTGGGGTGAGCATCAGTCTCTTAAGTCTGGCAAAGTCTATAGGCATGTGAGTGGGCTGCAAGCTCCGTCTGGACTGTTTGCTCAAAAGGAGACCTGGAGTGCAACAAGAAAGCACATGAGATACTACATGTGCTGTTTTGTTTCAGTCATTTCTAGAGATAATGAAGCGTACCAGCCAAAGGTGAAGGCCGGAGCTGGTGCCATCTCCTGACTTGTATGTCATGGATGTGAACATATCCCTATCACAGTTCCATGCCTGTGGTGTAGGAATGAACGGCAAGAACTGTGCTCCTGTAAATTAGAAATATAGTTCTTCCTTGAGGCTTAAAAGTGGATTCCCTGAGTAGACAACCTAGGTTAATAGTGTCTTGGAAGGAGGGACGGAGAGAGGGAGGAAGGGAAAGAGGAAAGCAGGGAGAGAGATTAATATCCAGCGTTTGTTGGTAGTGGCTGATGTTATCTTACTGACAAAACCAGATCAGAATGAAAGAAGCAGTGTACTCCACTCAAATGTATAAAATGTCTTCATTGTGTATGAACAGACATGCTTAATCAAGTGTGATGTCTCACCTGCAGATGCATCTTGTCTCACAGAAAATGAAACTGTCTGCTAGGAGTACTGGGTGACTGTAGCATGCAAAGGAAGAAAGTCAGAGACCTACATAGGTTCTAAAACATTTTGAGCTGGTGACTCGGAAAGTAGCAGATAAAACGTACTCTGAAGTGCCACCACAGTTCCAGGTACCAACAGAAATGCCAGAGTATCCTCATTCCTTTTGCTAACACAGTTGACTGCAGAGTTATAACCGTATAAACTGGGAATAAGCAAGAACAGATTTTAAGTCTTAGACTGTTACCTGCTTGCAGGTATCCCTCTTTTTTAAAAGGTGCACACATAAGTTCAAGCCATTATCACAATATAATTATATATGTAAAAAATATTATCAAGAACTGTGGTTTTGTGGATTGTACTGTCAGCTCATTATTGAGCCATTAAAAAATGGTTCCAGCAGCAGAACTGTTAATGAGCTTGTTCCAAGTAGTGTATGCTTTGTGATTACTTGGCACTCTGCCTCTGTTTAATTATAATTTTAAATTTACATTCTGCTGTTCAACAATATGTTGCGCCAGAGTTTACAAAGGTGAATAGATTCTATCATTCTCGTTTTATAGGTCAGGACACGGTGTCATTCTGGGGTCAGGTGGCAAGACTGAAGCCACCCAACCCCTAAAGCAGTCTGGGTCTGTTGCTCAACCTGCAGAGTAGTATTTCCTCCAACAGCTGAGAAAATGATTGGGTGGATGTTGCCAAACCTGGAACAAAATAATCACAACCATGTAGTTCAGTAGAACTATAGTATGCAGTTTAATGTATTCATTAAGATTTGTTGCAAAAAGTACAGAAAAGCTTCCAGTCTGTGGAAGTGCAGTGACCAATTAAAAAACATATCTTCAACAGAAAGATGATCAAAATAATTGAAGTGATTTCTCGGAGTGTTAAAGAAAAGAAGACAATCACAGTATTTGCCTTCCTATCATACTTTCCTTCTACTATCAACAATTATTGATGTTCCAGTTCTGCAAGTCTTATGAATATGAGCAGTCAGGAGTATCATGAGCAAAGTTTGCTGAAACAAATAAGCCTCAAAAGTTCAGATCCTTGTTTGAATAAAGAAGGATGGGTGATAATATTGCTGTTTATTCTCCTAGGTGTGGTGTGCTGCATGGAAGTGCAGCAACTGTTTTGTGATGGTTTGGGTTTGCATCCAGTTTTAAATAAGATGTCCTTGCTGTTTCCCAGCTGCATGCTCTACTTACTAGTGCAATTTCGTAAGCTTTTTACTCTGTTTTGTGCAGGCAGAAGGCTGATTGTTATGAGTTGGGTGTGTGTTCGCCCACTTTCAGAGTGTCTAGCCTCTGAAGAAAATTGTTGGCATGGGAACCTCCCTCAGGAGACTGACATGTAAAATAACAAGCTGTGCTAAGCATGAAGTCACTCCTCATCTGTCTTTACCGTGTCTCCATTTTCATTATGAAATAAAACATTATCAGATTTACAGGTCTACACAGCAAGAAGTCCTTCCATGTTTTAGAGGTTACAAACAAAGTGAAGATAAAATCCAGGCTTGTAAGGGCATTGAGCACCTCTTTCCTTGCTTTTGTCCCCAAGGTGTCTCTGCAGAGCTGAGTACATACCTTCCATCAGCTTAATTAGACATTCAACTGTACTCTGCTTCCTTATTCCTCCCAGTGGACTGATGAGAAACCCAAGCTGGAAAATCAGATAGATACCTCCATACTTTGCTCCAGCTATTTAATCAGTGGGTTATAGATAAGCAGGGGCTTTTCATTTGGTACCTTCCAGAGTTGGAAAGCATAACAATAAAACACTCCTCAATCTGTCTTAAGGTCTAGCAAATGGTCTGATCTTTGCTAGCTGCTAGGCAGGAGAGCAAACAGATTTCCACTGGTGCTCAGGGTGTGCATATCTCCGTAGTGACATGCCAGACTTTTTGCTGTTATTGTGTTTCTTCCTATAAATGAAAAGACAAATATGAAGCAGGGAGTTGTAAAACAAACATAGAATACTCAGAAAAAGTACCTTAATTTCAATTCTGAACTACATCTCATTTACTTCAAATAAGGAATAAGATAATACTAGCATTGCTAAGGAGTGGGCACTTCATGACCCTATGGCTTTGTAGTGCTGTGCCTGATCTCTACCTGATTTCTCCATACCTATAGTCGGCATACTGAAGGGATAAAAGGACCATTTAAAAGTAAAGGAAGCCATGTGGTTTCACAAATCATTGATCCAACCCTCTGAATGCTGTCAAATACAATTCCATGCACGATTAGACCTGAATTCTGCTCAATGGTTTTGTCCTCTTCTCTATGTGGAGTACAGTTTCCTTCCTTCTCCCCATTTTTCTATTTTTGAACCCTATACTTCTAATTCATTTTTCCCTTCAAGAAAAGAATAAAAATAACAACGATGCTGACAGTATAGTTCATTACATGCATTTTATAGCACTGACTCACTCCTTCAATGCTGTTAACAGTCTGTAGATGAGGCCTAATTAATCTTTTTTTTTATTGAAAGAAGTGATGCGATTGCTGTTCTTGCTTAGGGGACGTTGCAGTCCAAGTCCTTGACATCCTTTGGTGCTGATAGAGGCTGGGTATCAGAGGTGATGTATGTGGTCAGCTTGAACTCTCCTGGTGGGAGCTGCAACTCTGCAAGGTTCTGCCACGGGTGATCTGGAAATTTTTGCTGTGCTACCAAGAAGGCGAGTGGGAGTGCAAAAGTGTAATTGTAGGCTTGGGATTACAAGGATTTACAGAATTTTTATCTGCTGTACGGTGCACTCAGTGACCTTTCAGTTCTGCAATCTTTTTCCCTTCATTAGTCATATCCCATCATTGACCCATCATTAACCACTTCCCACCATTAACTACGCTGTCAGTTCTGACCTTGCTTTAGAGTTCAGACACTAATAATGACAGCCTCCTCGGCTTGCTTGGCTGTTGGCTATTTCTGAACAACATGAAATACCTAGAATAAAATTTTTTTTAAAAGAAGAAATTTTTCTGAATTGAACCATGGAATGCACAAAGACTCAGAAGAATGGATAATGCTTCAAAAAATACACATTTTCACTGCGCGTCATGGAGAGTTATGAGGGAGATGGTGCCATTTCTTGATACTTAGATCCAAGAGAGTTAATAAAATGTAGGACAGGAATGTTCTGACTACTCATTGATTATAAAATGACAATATGATAGTTTTGGTTATAAGCTGCAAAGGTAGTATCTAACACCACCTTGGTATTTCTAAGCAAAATCACCTAAATCAGTATCATCACCATACAGATGAAATCACGTACTCCGGTCAGTGCTGTTCTATTTGTGCTGATGTATTACAGTCTCTGAAGCAATAGTCTGGAGAGAGAATGAGTTGCCTCTAAATCTTAACAGATCAGGAGCCGGAAGGCAAGTAAGGACAAGTTAAACCCACTCAATGTCTGGTGGTTTTTAAGTCCTGTGAATTTAGAGGCTTGTGTCAAATTTGGAAAGGTTGTGCCTTGCACTGCAGTAATAAAGAGCACTGCCTCCAACTGTGGTCTGATTGTTTCCTTAAAGAATGGCATGTGTGGGTTGGGAAGTTCCTAAGCAGTATCTGCTTCTTTGATTTAGTCTCACAAAAGTAAAAAAGAAATGAGAAGATAGGTTGGGTCTATCTCTTGCCAGCTTTTCTGCCAGATGCAAGCAGCTCAGGAAAGGCAGGACCCACACTCAGCTGGGTCTGCCTAAACCTTTATGTGAGTCTAGCAAAGAACCATCTTCCACTACACCTGGACTTCAGGTTCAGCCCAGGAGAGGAAGACAGGCCATGGGGAGGACCCATACTTATTTTTTTTTCCTGATTCTTTGGCCCATCACTATAAGGGTAGATAAGCTACTGGTCTCTACCAGCCTTCATACAAGGCATGGCCTTGACTATATTCAGGAAAAGATTGCCTTTTAGAGCATGTTCTAGGCTGAATTACCAGTTTCTGTAGGAGTGTGCTGGGAACACAGACCCTGAAGCATTCATGAAATAATATTTTAAAAATTCATAATGGATTAACTTCTGCAAATGATTTGACTCTGCCCTATGGTTTAATTTAAAAATACATGGGTTTTGCTGTTGTTTGCACTTTGAACCCTAAGGAGGTGATCACAGAGGCTATGAGCTCCAGTAGAGGTCTGGATTCCTCTTTGCCTGGTTGCATTGCTCTATTTTTCACCCTCAGGCAGCTTATTTTCTCTGGACTACCTTCTGGTGCAAGCTGGATTGTTGACCTGAAAAAGAAAGCTGGTTGCCAACCCAGAGAGATGAAATCACCGGAGCTGAAGTTGTCTTTGCTGTGCAGGAGTCTTTCTGTGCAGCATTGCATTTAAAACAATAAAACTATAGTCTAATGGGTGTAAACTTACTTGCGGATTAGTACATCTAAGCATGATATTCAGTAAACTCGCAAGTACAGATGCCTTTCATACCTAATCTGACAAATCTCTGATGACATAAAGCACTAGACAAACCTAAAACTCAATTATACATATCACGACAAGTTTGGTTTATATACTCTCAGTCGTCTTCTTCTATCATTTAGACATGGAATAATGCAACTGTCTCATGCCAATACATGAAATGAGATCGGGGCCTCCATATCCATCCTCAAAGACAGCAGAAGTGGTTGCTGGAGGGTCATGTGTCTTAATCAAACCAGCAGATGGCATTCGTACACTTCGGGCTTCCCCTGCTCTGCACCTCCTTTTGCAGCAAAGCAGTCCAGTTTCCCTAGTTTAGGGGAGCCTGAGTCCCTTGCACGAGAATATCTCCCAAACCGGTGAAGCACTTTGTTCTTATGAGGGTAGGAGTATTTTCTGGACGTTGCCCAACCTTGCAGATTATTGGACTGTGAGGATTAGATATGTTATCCTGGGATAAAAATTTAAATTAGATAACAGAAGTAAACTACCCTGTACACTCTGTCATTTCCAAAACCACATTGATGAAAGCTGGGAGGTTTCCAAGCAGCTGCTATCTCTTACTCTTTCATACGACTTTTTCAAAGCCATTTCATTATTCTGAGTTCTTCAGACTGACCAGAGAATATATATTATCTAGAAAACAAAAAGTTTTACAAACTAAATAATTGCTTCATTTAGTATTACTATAGTCAGTTTGCTCAGAGGAAAACAGCACAAAGGTGCATTAGAATAGTTTTTGAGGAGTCAATGTGAGACCAGAAAAGACACTACTATATTCCCAATATTTTAAGGTTCACAGAAAACAAGTAATAGGAAATTGCTGAGGCTTAGCTGTCCAGCTGATTTCAGCTTGCGTAGCAATGAATCACAACAGGAAGAATCAAGTATTAAAACATTTCTGTCACGATGAGGAATGCTGGTACATACTAAAAAGCAAAATGATTGATGAGCCTCATGGAAACCTACCAACCAGCTACCAAGGGCCAAACTGAGGATTTGAAATACTCATAAGTCAATATGAACGTACATGTATTTCTGCCTTCTGCACATCATCTAAAAGACATGGTAATGGGAAACACCTAAGTTTTATAGTAATATCAGACCTAAATTATTCCTAATGTCCTTGAGAGTGAAGATCTTATGAACTTTAGTGAGTTTGAGGTTTGGCTTCATGTGAGTGGAGCTCAGAGAGTCACATGCCAGACTGGAGGAAAAGAAAGCTCCTTCAGACTTCCAGAAGACGTGTATTGGTAAACCCAGTATTGTAAAAGCTTTAAGTGGAAAACCTGTGTTGGAAAAGAAGCTGAGCAGTGCAGTACTTGTATAGATAGCTAGATGGCTGCAATGACACACTATGAATGTTCAGATTTGATAATTCGTTGCGGATTCTGCTTTTGGTTTATATTTTGCTTCATATAAAACTATCTTTTCTTTCTTCCTTTTCTTAACATTTTTACTTTGTACAAACTCTGGTTTTGTCATCTGATTCATCTAAATAAAGTTAATCAGCTTTGAGATTTGCATCAAATGATTTAAGGCAATAGCACTTTTAAGCTGACACTGTATTTAATTTTTAAGTAAATTGTTCAGTCTTTATTTCCTCTACATTGATGCTTCTTCAACTATAGAAATACAGAGAAACATTAAAAAAGAGTTTAAGGGAATTACACATTTTTAGAAAAATATCTTTTCAAGAAGAAATTTCCCTTCAAGCAACTTGGTTTTACCAACACTTTATAGTGAATAGAATACAGAATATTAACTCATAGGAACTCTGGCACTACCATTAGGCAGTAAATTGGTACAAAAGAAAACGTAACAAAAAGATGAGAGAAGTGTTGGTGGATATGGGAGAGGGAACACAGTAGCTTACACAGGAATTTCAGAACATTTTGGGTGGGGATTCTGTGAGTGTGTTAGTTTAAAAGATTAACGTTCGCAATCTGCGCCGAGAGGAGAGTTCTTGCTAAAGTCTGTATACCAAAGCTGACTGTGAATTGAAGAACTGCTGTAATTAGATTACTGTAAATACAATAAGAAACTCACTCCTGGTGGTCTGGGGAGGGGTGTCATAGGGCATTGGAGAATTGTGTTGGCAGGATTTGGGACAGTTTGGCTGAAAGCAGAGAACACAATCTCAAAATCCTTTTAATCTTCCCCCCCCTCCAGTTCTTTGGGGATTTGTTTGTCATTAAGTAACAGTCAAAAGATTAAGGAAGTATAAAATGACATTAAAGCTCACAAGTACTTCTATAAAATTATCAGTGCTAGTGTAGTCTTCAGCAGGGATCGCTTCTGCCAAGAATTTCCAGAGTCAGGCAAAATTAAAAGAAAAGAGGCAAGCAGGCACAAAAGCAAACCCCGCAAACACGGGCTGGAATATCAGTTTTCTGATAGCACTTTGAACGCACGGTCTTCCAAAGCGCGGTGGCTGTTGCTATGTGTCTGGGCTCAACAAGCTTAAACTTTGCATGGCCCATGCTAAACTAATTTGAGTCAATTTGTCTACATCATTTCAACAATCGTCCTGTGCATTTTGAATCGTACATACAACACTGCATGATAAAGGCCCACCGAGCAGATGCCGACTGCTCATTCTGCCATGGTGTAGCCGTTGCTAGTTCTTCACCATGGTTTCTCCATATCCTAGTGACAATGTTAGTTTTTCGATGGTGAGGTTAAGTCTGTGCCTGGCTAGTTAAGACTTTTCTTTACAGAGGACAGCTCCTATAACAACTGCCAGCTCTAAGCATGACCTTTAAAAATGAAATAAGGGAGTGTTAACAGGAGTATTTTTTTTTTAAATCTCCCAAGACAGTTCAAAGGAGCACAAGGAGATTTTGCAAGTAAAGTTTTAAGCCTGCACAAGAAAGAGACACTAATAATCAGAAGCTCTTATCACAAGAAAGCTGATCTAACCTGCTTACAATTAAATAGTTTCAGTGTAATGGAGTCTGACTCCTTTGTAAACATGCACTTTGTAAGACAGTTTTATTCTGGAAACTGATATCAAACAAGAATAAAGAATTAAATCAGCTCTACTCTGCACCCAGGTGATATAATGGGGCTGATCTGCAGCTGGTGCAAATCAGGATAACTGCAGAGGGAATTAGCTGCATTATCCCATTTTCTACCAGCTAAGGATTTAGTCCTCGAGGCTGAAGCACCATGTTTGGAAAACTCTGGTATTTCATGAGTAAAAGAGCAAGAAGGAACAGTAAAAAAAAAAACCAAAAAAACCATGCACTTCATTTTCATGTGTGCTAAAACCCCGCAAGAGGCATTAAAATCCATGTGTTCTGTAGGGAGAGAAAGCCTATAATTAACTTTTTTATTCCTCTTGGATTGGTTTGATAATTCCTCTGCAAAACTCTGCTGAAAAAGGATTACCTGGTGAGTGTTGCCAATTTGGAGCCCTGTGTTACTACAGGGACAGACTGGCTCATTTTCTCTCTCTGTGACAAACTACAGAGAATTTTTTGCTAGACCCTCAAATTAGCAGCTGTTTTCCCACAGCAAACTTTGAGATAACTTTCAGTTTTGACCATGTTTCCAAAACAACAAAACTCTTCCCAAGTGGCCAGAAATTGATCTGTGATTAAACCTTAGTGTTTTAGTTATTTTTTTCCCCCAGTTTTTCCTTTTTTCTCCCTTCCCACTTTTTTTTTTCCTAACTTGAGATAGTTAAATTAACCCCTCTGTGCTAACCAAAATTTTGTTTTGATGAAGAACCAACCAGGGTGTATTGCCTAAGGAGTCACTTTTTCTCCTCTTACAGGAAACCATAATTGAAATACTTTCACAATGTACAGGTTTTGGGAGAAGTTTCAATGCAGAGGCTTTTTTTTCAGTGTTTGCTCTCCAGATGATACAAGCAGAGAGAGGAAACATGCACAGCTCTGCTTACTGTTGCTTAGTGGCTCTTTTTTAAATTCACATCCACCAGGCGTGTGTTCATCAGGCTCTGATTTGAATTTTAAGGCTCAAAATAAAGTTCGGTACTTTATTCAAATTCAAATGAACTGTGCTACACTCTGGCAGCCTCTAAGAATGTGGCAGGCCTGCAAAGCCTTAGAAAGTGGACAGTGCGGCAGGAGCTTGCAGGCTAAATCCTGGCTGCCCCAGTGCAATGATATTCTAAAATCTCTTCTTTTAGGGTGTACGTTGAGCAGAGTGAAGCTGTGCATGAAGACCTGAGCTGGTCCTTCCTGCAGCGCTACATCTGATAAAGGTGCACTCTGAGTTCACGCTGCAGAGGTCTGTGCAGTAGAGAAAAGGTGGGTCTGAGTTTGAGTTTCCTGCTGCAGGCAGTGCTGTGGGGGTGCCTCAGCGTTATGGTTGTTCCTGAATTTTTCATATAATCATAATAGAATAATTTGGTTTGGAAGGGACCTTAAGGATCATCTAGTTCCTACATCTCCCACTAGATCAGGCTGCCCAAGGCCCCATCCAACCTGACCTTGAGCACCTCCAGGGATGGGGCAGCCACAGCTTCCCTGGGCGACCTCCTGGATGAACATACTGGATACAGATGCTGAGTCAGAGAGCTGAACTCTCCTCTGAGATTCAGGGGAAAAATAAGCACTTTCCACTGGGGACATTGTCATTCACTCAAATAAAAGCAAGCTGATGGCAGCAAGTTTTATCAAGTCTTTGAAAAGCAGTACCAGGAATAAGTCTGAATTTGAACAACATGGGTTTGTAAGACAAATATGGGAGAGGGTTAGTGTGAGAAAGGGAGCTGTACGCTGTGATTACAGTTGGACACCTCAACCCAAAGTGCCACCTGCAGCTCTGGCCTCAGCCTCAACTCCCTCTGTAAAGCCTCCAAGGATACTGGTTGAAGCGCAGGAGTTACAAGGAAATGGGGATCTGCCTACATTTTTTTTTTCAGCGTGGTTACCGAAGAGAGAAAGCTGTGTTAAATCCTGCTTTCTCCTGGGCGCAGGTGCCACGATAAGTACAACTGATCTCATGGTAGAGTGGCACCACCTGAGGCCACTTCTCGGCCCATGAGTACAATGCAGTTCAGCAGTGCCAGAACAAGTCTTCTTCCAGCCAGGTATTCTCCTAAAACAGGTGCTTTTCTTTCAAAATTCTACTTAATAAACAAAACACTTCTCAGTAAGCACTCTCTTTCAAACAACTGATACCCCTGAAGTCAGTGAAAATGTTCACTTCAATGATTAGAGAAGCCATCTGGGCAGCCTTCCCCTCCAAAAACTACCTGGCCATAATGTTTACCTTCTTTATAATGGTCCTTCCCCCAGCTTGAATTCCCAGGAGGTAGACATGCAGAGAGTAGAGCAAAAGTAGATTAACATGGCAAGAGTTTGCCACTAATTATCAACCCGCAAATGATGCAATGTTCACAAAATGTAAAAAGGTGTCTGGTCTTCAGCACTCTGCTGGGAGCCTGCAGGACCCAACTTGTTCCGTCCCTGAGTTACCTCTTCTCACAGGGGAACAGCCACAAATACCAGAATGGAAAAAGTAAAAATTTGCCAAATTTTTCTCAGAAATGGAAGAGAACCCTGTAGGGAGCCATGGGCGCCAAAGCCACTCTCAAATGGTGCTTTGTTCAGGCATCTCTGGCGGGAGCAGCCCTGTGAGAGTGCCAGGACAGGCCTTGGTCTCTGCTCTGGGGATTGGCCTCATTGGCAGGCTGGGAATACAAAATTTGACAGAGCAAATCTATCTGTAGTAAAGAAGGCAAAAGAAAACAGCTAATACTGGACAAGGTTAAAGGTACGGAGTTTTGGTTCCTAGCTTCCAAGTAGAGAAGCATCTGATGAAGGCACCTAAAAGAGATTTTTCAAGCATTTTGTGTGGATGAAGTGAAGGGTTGGCTCATACATGAACATGAGGCTCCTCAAGTTGGTAAGTGACCTGAGGGGAGACACAAGATCCCCAGGCCCAAATGCTTTGGATTTGGAGGAGCCCACCATGGCCAGTGGAGCAGGGAGATCAGACCTTGTGCAAGGCACTGAGATTTTTTGCCGTGAGCAAAGATTTCAGCAGTGAGCCAACCCTGTAGCCCAACAAGGCTTGGCTTTATGTTGTGAGCAAGTTCTCGGAGTGCTTTTCTGCCTGCATTGCAGAGAGTTTGCTTCAGGCTGGGCTGCCACTTAAGGGGCACAAGGAGATTAGGAGCTGGAATGAGAGAGAGGGATGAGGACGGCCCTAAATCTTCAAACCACTGCCACCTTACCTCTGGGCTGATGTGTGAGCGCTGTTGTTGAGTTCCCTGGTGAGGTAGCTCTCTTTGCTGGGAGGTCACCTTTGCACTGGGCATCTTGGCTACCCACGGTGTGGAGCAGGGGCTGGAGTCTCCTGGTGTGGGTCCTCATGGGGTAGGTGGTCCAGTACCTAAAGAAAATGGGACATCAGTCCTTTGACCGTGGTTGTTCTGAGGTGTTATGGTCACAGGGACAAGCGGAAGTGGTTTGGCTTTCTGCCAAAAAAAAAAAAAAGAAAACGTAATGAGCACTTATGAAAAGTGGATTTGTTTTCACAGGCTAGTGGTCTTCTCAAATAAAATGCTCACTCTGAAACTCTCAGAGGAAATTGTTTTTTTCATCAAGGT
Organism: Piaya cayana; assembly: GCA_013389865.1. NCBI lineage: Eukaryota > Metazoa > Chordata > Aves > Cuculiformes > Coccyzidae > Piaya > Piaya cayana. Next base: position 120,300 of record WAAB01016725.1, on the reverse strand, counting down.
TTTCTACCTTACCCAACTTCATACCTTCACTGTGACCCTCACCATGATGAATAGCAACTTGTTACATAAGCAGTATTCCTGTGTCCACAGGCACGCCCATGAGGAACAGATGGTGCTATTTTGAATAAATCAAGTTACCAAAATCTGGTTTTATAAACCAACAATTTAACCAGTTGGTGCCGTGCCCTTTTTGTCATACAATGAGCATAAACCCATACAGTTCTTGCTTAATAAGCCTAGAGTGCTAAGATCTTTAGAATTTTTAAGATGTTTGGGCCTGGGTTAAATGTGATACTGCATCTTGTCTGGGGAGCAATGCACTCATAACTCTTCTGAGGACTTGAAGAGCAAATCTTTTGCTTCAAAACTCCCAAAATAATCAAAGAATTGCTGTTGTAGTTAGTGACGACCAAAGCCAAGAAACCAAATAAGGCAGGGTGCTCCAGCAAATGCTCCATGTTTACTGCTGAGGGGATGGAGGAGGATGGAGGAAGGATGACGATGCTTCAAGGCTGCTGGAAAGGAAAGGAACAGTATTTTGCCCCCAAACAGTCAAAGCCAGGGGCTTCTACTGGCCACTGCCTTGTTCTGTTCCCACAGTTTAAGTCACTTTTTAGAAAAAATATATTTGCGCAATCTGAAATTCTGCTTGGTGTTTCTTGCTCTCAGAGGTACATTTTGGCAGGGTGTGCTGCTATTCCCAAGTGCTGGCCAGAGCGTGTCCGGCACACTACAGCAAATGTGGGGTTTGTGCTACATGCTGAGCACCAGTGCTGGTCTTGTTAATGCACAGAACCTCTCATATTTGAACTGTGTAAACCGCTTCTAACAGCTCCTTTCCCCTCTTTGTTCAAACAAACAATGGTCTTTGGAAATTTATTTTAACGCTGCCGAGACCAAATTGTTATTTAATTTAACAAATGAATAATTTTCACTTCCAAATCCCCTGTAGCTCTGCATGTGTATTACTTAATAGCTTATCTGTATGCCTATCAAATTCTTGATGGTCTAAAAGAAAAAATGAGCATCTCTGCTTGTACAGCAGAATAGGAGAGGTAAAGAGGGATATGCCTTCTCTCTTCATTCCCATCTTGTCATACAGAGAAAGAATACTTTCTGGCTTTCTACGGACCTGTTTGCTCCTTTGGCCATAAGATATCAAATTTGGAGCTACCTCTGGGAAAACGATTATAATAAGGAATACAACACAGAAAACATTTGATTCAATAACCCCTGCAGATAGAATAAATACTATAAATATATTTTGAATGATTTGTCTTAAAAGTTACAAAAAAAGTGATGGGCATCAATTAACTCTCTAAAGACCCCTGCACTGCAGACTTTGTATTCCCGAGGAGCTACATAGATGAGCTGTAGAAGACAGTTTGCTCGGGATCACTGGTTTTAGGAACTGGGAACTGACTTTATCTCCTTCCACCACAAGACACCTCACTTCTCTCAGGCAGAGCTTCAGGTTTGTCCAGGGACTCCTCCCTCTCTCCTGCAGGTAAGGAGCAGCCCTGGCAGCACATGCTGAGCGTGAAAGCTGAGTACTCAGCTCCAACAGAGAAAAGAAAAGCCACGTGCTTGCCCTGTAGCCCTCACAGGTTATTAGGACCCCTTCCTCTGGGAGCCATCATGAAGAGCATGCATAGACAGGCATCAAGGGAGCTGAGGAGTGAAGGGGCCCAGAGCATCACCACAGCCATTAGACCTCCTTGGCATGGATGGGAAAATGTTGTCTCAGCCTCTTTGCAAACTTGGGCATTACAACATCTGTCACCATGTGTCATGTTTCCAGAGCTTTTTCAAAACCAGCAATGGCACCCTCCCCTCAGATCACTGCATTTTTGAAGGCCCCTTACTTCCACGGTATCTGCAAGAAATTTCTTGACAGCTTCCTTCAGGAGCAAGCAGCGATAGCTCACATATATATTTGAATGCACACACACACACATATATATATTTGAATATTATATGTGTTATTATAGAGACCAGGATTGTCAAATCCAACATTTTCACTGCAAACCAGGAAGGTGCAGGCTCTTCACAGCAATGATTGCTGGAAGATGCTGGACCTCACCTCGTGCTTTCTTTTGCCATGGCACCATCACTGAATGCCGCCAGTGCAAGAGCACTTACTTTTCGAGCAGATTAATGCACTTCTTTGCCCTCTGCCGTCATGGCTGAGGTGATCGCCATGGGCTAGTCTGAGGTTAACCTGCTCTCATCTAATGGGATCTGATCAGAAGCCCAGCTTGGTCAGTGGGACTCCAGAGCCTTTCATTGGGCTCCTGTGGATGAAGGTAGGCAGGAGGGGATGGCAGTGCTGGTCCAGCTGAAAAACCTCTCTGTCTGCCTGGAGGGGGTGGGAAGTCAGGGGGAAGGGAGGTTATTAAGAAATTAATAAGGTAAATAGAAAGGATGGGCAACCAGCTCAGTTTGGCGAGACCTGGTTACCTTGAATATGGAAACTGCATGGCTTTGAGGTCTTCTCTTAGTGATGGGTCAGGAATCCTGCATCTTCCCTGGCTTTACAAAAATTTTCTGTGGGGCTGAGGGCAGTGGAAAGCAGCAGCTGCACTCTTTAGTAGGTATTACAAGTGTTAGCCTTGGGAGCTTGAAAAGGTGTGTATGTGAGACTGGAGAGTGGGCAGCATTTGGGGAGCCTGTTAGGTACAGACAGCACTTCAGTTGCTGAACTGCAGAGTTTTCCTTATCCTTTCTCTTGCACCTCTCCAACTTCTCTTCAGTCTCAGGCTGACTTCTGGATGCATTCAGCCTCATTCCCTGAGTTCTCAGATCTAAAGAAAACATTTCCCAAGGCTTTTCACCTTTAACTTTGTAATTTTAAAAAGGGACTTGCAAATAAATGAAACCATGAAATAATACTAGAGGGCGTACAGTAGGACCTACTATGTCAAATTACAAATAAATTGAAAACATTTAACTTTGAGACATCCCCATCATACATCACCTCCCCTCCACCCTGCAAAAGGCAGCATTAGAAACATTCCTGTATTTAGGTAAAAATGTGAGGCCCAAGCAGTTAAAAGGCAGTGTGCTCTAAAGCTTCCCTAATCTATTTTCCTCCAATTCTTTCTACCTCTAAGAAGCTTGTGGAGTTAGTTGCCGATTAACATTCAGGAAGATTGTACTCTGTCTCCAGTTCATTGCTCTCTTGTTGGGTTATTGTTATTCAGAGCCCATTTATTGTAGATGAGCCATTCATTTTCCTCTAATTGGATGGGATTGGATTTCACTTTCATTGTTGGATGCATTGAAAACTCAGGAGGGGCTGCGGGGATCAGTCCAGGGCCGGAGAGATTTAACTCACCACAAAGTTTAGGTTGCAACTGAAAGAAGATGCATTCTGGGGGGGGGGGGATTTTTGTTGTTTCTGCATGTAAATGCCTCACAGTGAGATTTGCAAGGTCTCCCTTGTGATCCCAAACACCTTATAGTGTAACTTACACTTTTGCTATTTTTATATATTTCCTCACCAAAGCACTCATCACACAGGGATTGCTAGGAAAGCGTCTGAGCATCGGAAACCCAGTAAGGGTTTTGCACCAGGGTCCCTCCTGTCAGGATCTAACTGGCTTTCTGACTCTCTCAAATGTTTGGATTATATCCTTTCACAGTGCCCAGATCCCACAATGTCCTGTCCTTCCCTGCTTAGATTCACTTGAGGTAATACAAGGGTCCACAAGCAGAACGTAATTTGGAGGCTGCATTTTGCAGTTATTCACACTGCAAATTGCTCCAGCAGCTGCTGCATCCCTACCTAAGGGCAAGGCAAAGGCTGAAGAGCCTACCTGGTGCCGAACCGCACCCTGGTTTTGTTGTAGAGACAAGCCTGGACCAAATCCACCTCTCTTGGCCATCTCATAACTCACTTGAAAGTGTTGGCAGGCGAGTTAGAAAAACACATGGGCACCCACTCATGGGTACGTGTGTTGCTCAGCTGGTTAGTCACTGTGTCATGTGGGAACCTCCTTCCCCGTCAGAAATATGTGGTGGCCACAGTCATGGTATTGGCAAGGATGGCACAGTTACTCTGGGCTCCTTGGCTGTGGCATCTCACACCTCATCATACAGCTCAGAGGCAGCAAAAAAGCAAAAGAGCCCTCCTTGTTCCCCAGAAAAACACTTTAGCTGAGAGCAGGTATCAGGATTTAACTGTCTAAATTAAAGACAGTATTAAAATTAAACTCAGGGGTTTAATTCTTTTGAAAAATGAGTGTCTGATCTGCTGCAAATTGCTCTGGAGTCAGTGGAGAGATGGTTACCCCTGGAGAGCAAGAAAAGCCTTCCAAGACGGGTCTAATGGGTGGGATGAGCTGCTCTCTAGAGCAGAGAATCGAGGAGATGCCTACCTTATGCAGCCCGGTGCTCTGTAACACCCCCTAAACACCTGTTAAGCATCCTTAAAGTTACCTCTAAACATCAGCTGGCCAGGTGAAGCTAGAGACCATCCTTCTGAGAGAGAGAGAGAGTGAAGAGAGAGGAAAAGGAGCAAGGAGGTAGTACAGCAAAACTGCTACAGTGTGCTGGAAGGGTTAAAATCTGGCCTCCTGCAGATGTGTGTCTGAAGGGGATCTGGAGGCCTGGCTGAGCTGGGATATTTACATGGGAAGTTCTCCAGCAAACATGTACTGCAGCCTTTACCTCTGTGGGGGCTCATTTTGCATCTCTCTTTTCTTCTAGGGCACAGATTTTCTTCAAGCGTGTAGGAAAATCATATTTCTGACACTTTTACTGCACTGACGAATAGATCTGAAACTGATCGGCAGGTTTAAAAGCTACCAGAGAGGGACAGGAGGGAAACACAGTGACAGCGTGATCAGAAAGCAGGTCATTAGAAGGATGAAACTGTTACCAAAGCAATTGTTGACAAAACCCCTCTGCCCACGCACACAAGAACCAGCAGACCCCATTTCCTACAGATCCACGGCCAGTTGCTGATTGCACTTAAGAAGGTGTCAGCTTAATCCAAACCCCTACCTGCAGTAAGGTATTTATTAATTTCTTTTTCATGTGAATCACCTGCGATTTTATAAAGGTGAAGCACACCCTCGAACCCTTCCTTCTTTCCTCCCTGCCTCCTTCAGTTAAATTCTAGGTTGATACCTCTGAGAAATTCACCCATTGCCCACGTTTCATAGAAGGACACCAGCAGAGACAAGAAGAGCCTGGGCTGGAGGCAGAGGGACCCATGCACCAGGTGGGTTGAAAATAAGAGAATTTACACAAGCCTCGAAGCCCAGGCTCTGGCTATGATACGAGATCTTAACCATTAAAACTGCTAGACCAAGCAATGAGAACAACATACAAAAGTGCCTGAAATAAAAAAAAAAAAGAAACAAACTTAAGACAAGAGGTAAATTTGACCTACTGCTTGCTGGGAATTTTTTGTTTAAAGGTCTATGGGGGGCACTATACCTAAAAGGCTTTGACATGAAGATCTGTGCTACAGGTAACTGGTACAAAACACAGATGTTTTGAAGGTGTGAAATACCAATGGAAGCAGCAAGCCTGGCTGTCCAGTTTTGCAGATGACTTGACTAGCTGAAGAGCTTCAGGTGACAGCAAACCCACTAGACCTCACAGTCTGTCACTTCAGTGCCCAATCATGCACATAAAATATGATTTTGGGTTTTATTTTAGCCCCATTAAATAAATCAAAGTTTTACATACCTTCTTCCTATGAAGATATTTGGTGGTATCTGGTACCTAGTGGTTCTTGGGGTCTCTGGGCCACTATTAAACAGTTAGTGAATGACAATTAAACAAAGTCCATGAGCTCAACAGCAGCTATGCTGGGTTTGCACCTCCCCTGGAAAATTGTGGTGGTCTGCAAAGCAAAAATGACAAAATCATCTTCTCTGGCTCCCACACAGCCTCCCCTTGGCCTCCCCGTGAGTGTGCTAAACAGCACGATCATGAATCATCTTGTTGGGTTTTTCCAGCCTCTACAGATATGCGGGTTATGGGCACTGAGTCTGGCCACAGACTAGTCTCACCAGCACTGTATGGAGGGATCAACTCATTATGGCTAACAACATTTTCCTGCATTCCCTGTGCAGGGATTATGGGGCCTGTGTGTAACTCATTGGCATTGACCATTACACACCATCTCTGTGCTATCTGCAGCACTTGCAGTTTGTTTTCCAAATCATGGATACAGACGTTGAATCCTCTAGAGTCACAGGTCATCCAGGAACCCATTGGACATTTTACTATGGATGATGTTCTCCAACAGCAGTTACAGTTCTGAAACTGCTGAGCTACTTACAGTTATGCTCGATGCACTGCACTAACATTAGCATTTCTTGTTCTCTTCATATTGACCTTTTACTTAAGCAGGGACCATGTGTTTCCACCTTGCCCAGCTTCCCTCTTGGCACATCAACTACACCAAAATCCACTCTTCTCTAAAGAAAAGAAGAGCTAAACTCCTCATCCCACAGACATGGAAACCGTAGGAGGTATTGACCTCTACTTGTGCAAGGACTTCTCCAAGCAAATTCTAGCAGGAGTAGTAAAAATTATGGCCTTTTCAAACTCTTCCAAACAATTACAGGAGGAAATGAGAACTTTCTGTGCCATTCTAATGTCCTGCTGTTTTAGTGAAAATTAGACATGACCATTTTAATTAATTTCAGGATTTTTTTCTGATTTCCTGATTTTGCCTTGTCTTTGTTTACTTATTTTTCCTTCCTCCCATTCTTAGAGACTTTGCAGAGCTTAAAAAGAACACGCACAAACAACAATTTTAAAACTGGGAAAAGAGATAACCCTTTTTTAAATCTGAATATCTTTTCCAGATGTTCTTGAATGGGAACAATCCATCAGGCAAAGAAGACCTTGAATGCTAATTAGACAAAAAAATTTGTGGAGGAAGGGAATGACAGTAGCAGGAAGGTGAAAAGAAGAGCAGGTGGTTCCTAAGAGCAGGACATCCCAGTCATTCTGCCCTAGACTGCATTTCCTCACCTCATGATTGCGGAAGCAGAGGTTACTCACAGTTTGACTGGCTTTCCTGGCCTCATCACCTACCAAATCTTTATTTCACAGAAAGCCTCTTTCCAGGCCCAAAACAGGTAGCCAGATAATCCAGATCCTAGTTCTCACTGGATGGATGCAGCCTTACTCATACTCCTGGAGTGTCTCTGGCAAACGCAAGAAAGGCATTTTTCTTTGGGCTGGGAAAATCTGTCCTCGTCTTCCAAAGTTGTCCAAGAAATTATAACAGACCAGTGGCTCCCTGTCACTTGTTATTTTCTCATGGGTTTGCCTCCATGTGAACAAGCTGCATCATGACCTAGGGAATGGAACCCACCTGATTCTTGTAGGTTAGCACCCAACATTGCCATTTCAGTCACATTCAATCTCCCCATCCCTATGCCTTTCACAAACCTGTTGCTCTTCTTGCCGTGCCTCAGGAAGGGCCCCAAGCCTTTCCGTGATGTGCCCGGGTGCCCCATGACCAGCTGGGCAGGACTTGCCACACTCCCTCATGGGGAAAACCCACAGTGTTTCCATCTCCCAACCAGCCATTTGAGGGATGATTTCTATCTGAAGCACAAGGCAAAGGCCTAACATACATTGCTATGGATAAAAAGACAGGCCACTAGTTAACAAATAATAAAACCACCACAATCAAAACACGTGCTTGGGGTTTATCACCTCTGGAGAGGATAGGACTCACTGTTAACTCAGCAGCCATGCTGCCAGGGTGGTGAGGACAGGCCAGCCATTTACAGAATCACAGAATGATTAAGGCTGGAAAGACTATTAAGGTCATCAAGTCCAACTATCGACATACCACCACCGTGCCTACTAAACTGTGTCCCAAAATGCCACATCTACACATATTTTGAAGACCTCTAGTGATGGTGACTCCACCACTTCCCTTGGCAACCTCTTGAGTGCTTGACTTTCCTATTTCAGTAAATAATTGTTTTCTAATATCCAATCTAAACCTTCTCTGATGCAACTTGAGGCCTCTTGTCCTATCACTTGTCCCTTGGGAGAAGCGACCAATACCCACCTCACTACAACCTCCTTTCAGGTAGCTGTAGAGAGTTATAAGGTCTCCCCTCTCTTCTCTTTCTCCAGACTAAACAATCCCAGTTCCCTCAGCCATTCCTTACAAGACTTGTGTTCCAGCCCCTTTACTAGCTTTGCTGCCCTGCTCTGGACACACTTCAGCAGCTCAATATCTTTCTTGTACTGAGGAGACCAAAACTGAACGTGCTGTTTGAGGTGCGTTCCCACCAGTGCCAAACACAGGGGCATTTCCCAACCAGGCTTCCCGGCAGCAAAGGCCTTTCTCCCTCTTCCATCCCCAGCCTGCTGGGCCATGTGACCCTTTCACAGAAAGGGTCATTGGGCATTGGAACAGGCTGCCCAGGGAGGTGGTTGATTCACCTTCCCTGGAGGTGTTTAAGGCACGGGTAGAGGAGGTCCTGAGGGACGTGGTTTAGTGTTTGATAGGAATGGTTGGACTCGATGATCTGGTGGGTCTCTTCCAGCCTGGTGATTCTATGATTCTATGTCTCCCACCACCTTTCCCTGCCCCAGTGACTAGGTTGAGTGTTTGGTCCCTGCTGTTTCTTTCTTGTACAGGTGGGTCCATGAAGGGCTGTGCCTGTCACGCTGTGCTGGCAGCCGGCATCTGGCTTGCTGTGGTTGATGATGGGAGGTCTTGCAGGGCTTCCAGGACACAAAAATGGTCATGTCCACAGAGGAAAAAAACCATCTTTTTTTCCCCCCAAACCCAGAGAGGCTCATACCAGCGTGACCCCAGGGACCAAACTCCTCAAAGTGGGGTGCGCCAAGAACAAGGCTGAGGGCACTTCTCTCCCGGGGCAGGAGCCACAGGGCCAGCCAGGCTCGGCTCCCCACAGAGCAACTTTCTCCGCCTGCTTTGTCCTGCTCTTATTTATTTGTTATGAATAATTACAGCTCCCCTTTCCCCTCCCCTCCCGCCTGGGCACAAAGCAGCCCGCTCCCCAAAAGGCAGCAGCATGTAAAAGTTTCTTGTCGCATCTCCATTAAACTGTACGCTCTCCGCCCGCTGGCGATAATGCACTTCAGATAATTCGTTGACGCAATATATTTTCCAGGATAGGCTTTTGTTTTCTTTTTTGGCCGCTCACCCTCTTTCTGTGGTCAGTTTTGCTCATTTCTCTTGTAAGCTGTCTAGAGGCAGAGAAAAGGCTTTCAGTTTTAAGCAGTTTCCTTTTCAGTCCCCCCTTTATTGAATTCCAACCTCCATTTTTTTTTTTTTAAGCATAGGGACATCATTTATCTTAGACTTTAAGTTGCAGGGGCCTTCAAGGGGCTTCTTTTTTTCTTTCCCAGCTGCATTTGTTGACACACAGTCAATCTGTTTTTTGCCTTCGTTCCCCCTTTCTCCCCCAGCAGGCCATAAAGTATCGACAGCTGTGCCCTTTATTAGCATAGCCATTTTAAGCACAACAAGGAGGGAGAGACTAAATATATTACAGCCATTACCTCTGTCAAAAAGTGACAATTTTAAAACATTTTAGCTTTTCACTGGGAAGCCGGCAGCACAAAAGAAAGTGCTATAATTTTATTGTAAATGCTTTTTAAATATGGGTCACTTGGCCATAATCAATAGAAAGGATGGAAAAGTTCAAAGCTTGAGAACAGTTCAGGCAGATAGTAGAATTTTTTTTTTTTTTTTTAAAAAGGCTTGTCTTTAAAATATGCTAATTGGGGCAAAAATACAACAGTGAGGAGCATGCAAAATAAGATCTTGTTCCTGGCAGTTTTGTTTTCCATACGGCTCTGTTCATGCTTTTCCCATCTACTTATAAGTGTGTTTTTACAACTTGGATGGGAATTATTCCTCCCCAACAGGGTGTTATGAACATTTAGAGACTAAGAAAATGGGAGGGAATCCAGGCAGTCATTACTTTCTTCTCAAAAAGGAATAATAAAAAAAAGAAATTACTGATATTTCAAATGCCTTTGGAAGTGTGATGTGCCGCAGCACTGATTTTCCAGGCAAGATCACTTCTTGAGCATAAAACAATCCTGAAGCCTTAGGATCATGGTAGTTTAGGTTCAGGATTGGATTCTTACACTTGCTGGGTTTTATATGGCTGAAACTTGTGTTTTAAGCTTCCAGAGCGAGGGACTGGCCTTTTTGATTAGGCGAGGACTAACGCCCACAGTCAGCATCTGTTAAGAGCTCTAAAAGGTAAATGAGGGTTTACAGATGCCCTGAAGCCTGTGGATCTTGGCTGCTTTTGTCTTAATTTGTAATGGGTTTATCAGGCAAAGAGGAAAGGACTATCACAGCAGGGCTTATTCTGAATGGCTTCACCTTCATTTAGAACATCTGGAGAGAACTTAAAACTCTTCTTTCTTCTGTCTGAACCTCCCTGATTACAATTCTTGCTTAGGGTTTCACTTTGCTTTTTGAATTTCAGAACATATGTAAAACTTGGCTTCTACGAGGCAACTTGTTAAACAGGCTCCCAAACGCGAGCTGCTCTAAAGGATCTGTTTAAGCAAGAGCCTGTGAAATCCTACACACAACACACCGTATCTATGAACACTTGCGATGCAGCATTTGTCTTGTGGTGGTTCCTGGGGGCCGTATCTCTGCGCTGAGAACTCTCTGAATTTGCAGGGGAGAGTGAGCGAACATCCTGTTCTGGGACGAGTGCCGTCCACGGCAAAGGGGAAATGGGAAGGAATTCTCACCACCCATCTTTTGGCAACCAATTTAGCAGTTAAATGTAACCAGCTGGTCTCCCCAGGCTCCCTCTGTAGTCAAGGCAGGGAAAGCAAAGCTCCTGCAGAGGGTCATTCAGTGCACCCAAATTAGCCTTACTCTGAATTGTCCTCTCTCTCATCCGTGACTGGAGAGGCAGTTTGAAGAGACTGCCCGGGTAATTTAGCCAGCTAAGATGGGTGGTCTGAATAATTCTTTCCCCACTACCCCTAAAAGCCTGCCTAGGTACCCCACAGAGATTGGCACGCCATTGGAGGGATCCATTCCCAAGCATGTCAACAGTTCAGTAATCTGTGCTCACGCCTGCTCTAGAGAAAGCCGGGGTGCTTGAGGAGCTTACTTGATCCTGTTGGATGCTGTAGCTCCCAGCCAGGATGGAGCTGACTTGAGCCACGCACTCTCAGATGATGTTGGATTGATTGTGGCAAGGGTTAGATTTGGGCATTTTTTTCCCCCCCGCCTGTCAGAGAACATCTACTGTCTTAGGCCTCACTAGAGGCCACTGAGATGGGATTAGCTGTGGGATAGCCTGGCCCTTAGAGGTGTTGAGTAGTGGAACTCAATGACTTGGGTCCAGGGAGGTTATTCTCCCTCTGTACTTGGCACTGGGGAGACCGCACCTCAAATACTGTGTTGAGTTCTGGGCTCCTCACCACAAGAAGGATGTTGAAGCTCTGGGGTGAGTCCAGAGAAGAGCAACAAAGCTGGTGAAGGGGCTGGATAACAGGCCCTATGAGGAATGGCTGAGAGAGCTGGGGTTGTTTAGCCTGGAGAAGAGGAGGCTGAGAGGAGATCTCATTGCTCTCTACAACTACCTGAAAGGAGGTTGTGGAGAGGAGGGAGCTGGACACTTCTCCCAAGTGACAGGGGACAGGACAAGAGGGAATGGTCCCAAGCTGTGCTAGGGGAGGTTCAGACCAGATATCAGGGAAAAAAAAATCACAGAAAGTGTCACTGGGCACTGGAACAGGCTGCCCAGGGTGGTGGTTGATTCACCATCCCTGAAGATAGTTAAAAGATGGATAGACGAGGTGCTCAGGGACACGGTTTAGTGTTTGATAGGAACGGTTGGACTTGATGATCCAAGAAGTCTTTTCCAACTTGGTAATTCTATAATTCTATGAACTCAAAGTGGCTCCCATGCTGAATAGACAGGAGAGATTGCTGCTCCTACCCACTTCCCAACAAAGGAGTATGATCCCTTCTTATGGGACTCCTTCTTCTTCATACTTACTTGTACAAAATGATGAAAGGTGGCTTGATTTCAAGAAGGAAAGTAAGTCACAGAGGCACAGTGCACCTCCAAAATAAGGGACAGCCATGCAACAACCAGAGGCAATACCCTACTCAAGGCACAGCCCTCCACAGGGCAAGTAACAAGTAAAAGCAGAGGATTAACCAGACTCACCTGCAGATAATGGTGCTGCTAGTGAGAGCAGGAGCCCTGAAATACGCTCAGCTTTATGCAAGCAGGCAATTAGTCACCTGCTCCCATTGACCTGGCCATCCTGCAGCCTGTGTCTGCTCTGGTTACTCACAGTTAGTAGGAGATTGGCAGGGTGGCCTCCCAGGTCCTTCCTCTGCCAGGTAGGGCCTCCACCAGCCTCGGGTCACCCCCAGGCACCTTTCCAAGCTCTACTCCCTGTTTTCAGCCAGCACTGAACTGCCTGCCCTTAGAGCAGCTTCTGCATTCCCGAGCACACTCAGCCAGAGGAAGGATGGCAAAGCTAAAAGAACATAACATTCCTCCAAAATTCCTGGTCTAAATATTGCATTACTGGAGCAAGAACACAGAACTTCAGGACGAGCAAAAGTTTCTGGACAAAGAAACTAGGAAATATTCCCCATCACATTCCATAAGAACTAGAGACATCAAGGGAACTAAGATGTTAACGCAACAAAGATTTTCATTTGCCACATTAAACTGTGCCCTCTCTTCCCCAACTGTGAAAGTAAGAGACATCTTTGTGCTTCCACTAAATCATCATTTCTCCATGCTTGGCCAGAAAAGAATCTGACCTGGGCAGCTGTTTAACTTGCTGCTCATCAAAGACCAGCAAAGCCTGGCTCTCAACTGTTTGAACAGTGGAACAGCCTTTTTACAGCCAGCTTTATTAAAGCACAGGATTTTATTAGCTCTTTTGTGGTAATAAGATGGGGGACAATGTTGTGGAATGTTCCTTCAGGAGATTTGGGACTTTGTATACTTCAGGGTTTACTTTCCTCTTTTGGACTGGGATGCTTGGCAACTAACCAATACGACAGCTTCATCATAATATTCTCTTCCTTAAAGTCATCTTTGACAACCAACTTTTCACGCAGATAGAGGAAAATTATTGCTTGAATAAGAAAAATATACTATTGACCAATTGTTATCTTTTAAAAGTGGTTTTAATGATTTAATGATTTAATTTTTTTTAAGCCTTTGCAGATTTTCAGGTACTTGGAAAAGTCCAGATGCAGAGTGAAAAATCTACTTTGGCCGCAGGAAATATACAGAGATGTTATATATTCAACACATCGAAGCTAACTGAGTTTTTCTCTTTGGGAATTTTCTTTCAAGCTTTGCTAATTTTCTCATAAGACCACTTTTAACAGATTGCAAGCATCCCATTTTCCTGAAAACCACTTTTAGGGCACATGAAGTTTCAATTAGAACTTGAGAATACCTGCCAGGAATTTTTCATGAACATTCAAACAAATATGTCCGAGGTATTTTGCAAAAGAACAAATTATTCTGACAAATTTCAGCAATTCTCCATCATCTTTTGTTTCATAACTAATGGGAAACAGAGAAAGGCAGAGCTTCCAAATCATTGATGAACTTTAATGAGAACTGTTACTTCAGACTGTGGATGACAAAATATTTTGTCTTTGGGACTGACCATAAAAGGTTTCTTTGGGAAATAAAAGGTAGATGTCTCTGAAACCTGCTGGCTTTACAGTCACCAGCAAAAAATCTATTGACACTTTACTTGGAAGCATTCCTTTTTCCAGTTAAGAGTATTTCCTATGTCAACTATACTGATCATAGAATCATTAGGATGGAAAAGACCCTAGAGATCATAAACTCCAACTGTATCTGTCCACTACTAAATCATATTTCCAAGCACCTCATCTACCCACTTTTTGATACCTCCAGGAATGGTGACACAACCACCTCCCTGGGTAGCCCATTCCAATGCTTCATTACTCTTTCTACAAAGTTCTTTTTCTCCAATGTCCCATCTAAACTTCCCCTGATGCAGCTTGAGGCCATTTCCCCTTCTCTTACTACCTGTCACTTGGGAGAAGAGGCCAGCACCCACCTTTCTACAACTTCCTTTTAGGCAGGTGTAGAGAGCAATAAGATCTCACCTCAGCCTCCTTTTCTCCAGGCTAAACAACTCCAGTTCCCTCAGCCACTCCTCATAGGACTTGTTCTCCAGCCCCTTCACCAGCCTTATTGCTCTTCTGTGGACGCGCCTCAGGGCCTCGATGTCTTTCTTATAGTGAGGGGTCCATTGTTTTGGAGGAAAAATGAGAGCATTTATTTATGTAACCAAATAACCTTATTTCATGTAATGCAGAATAACTCATAACCTATGGAATGCAATGCATTAGTCATATGTGTATATAATGCCTCTATTCAGAGCTGCTGCTAGCAGAGGCAGCAAATCTTCCATCCCTCTCCAGGCTTCAGGCCACCAGGTATTAAAATTTTGGCTGTTGCAGCAGATTCTCACTGTCACTTCTGAATAGGAACTTCAGATACGTGTTCTAATGCAAGTGTGCAACCCCCGTGCTCTGCTGGGGAGGAAAGAGATAGAATGCAACAGTTTGGGTTGGTGGGAACCTTGAAGATCACCCAGTTTCAACCTCCCTGCCATGGGAGAGACACCTTCCACTGGATCAGATTGCTCAAAGTCACATCCAGCCTGGCTTTGAACACCTCCAGGGATGAGGCATCCCTGACAGCATTTCCCAAACTGGTCAGGCTCACTGCCCAGTTTGCCGGCTTAAATAAGCTTCAGTTGCTCAAGCCTCCAATTTTGGAGATTCAGCTTTGAAAAAAGTTGATCAAGGAGCAAATCTTAATCTCACAGTCAACAAAGAATTCCAGGGAGCTTTTTCTTTTAAAAAAGAAAACTCCATAAACACCAGATACTCGCTTTACTTTTCTCCAGACTCCACATTCAAGAAATCTTAATACTTGCATGCTTCCTTTGAAAACAAACACCACACAGCACACAAGGAAGCAGATGCACTGTTGTGTGGGAGGAACTTTGTCCCAAAACTCTCCCAAATCTCCAGCCAGTGCAGCTAAAGATGGACCTACGCTACGTTTCAAAGATAAGCCAAAAATCTCGCAGCACTCCTTGCATAAATGATCATCTTGGAAGTTAGTTTAACCAGATGGACCTGCACTGCAACTACAGGCAACCCAATTATGAAAAATCACTCTCCAGTGAGAGGATTAAGGAGAATTTTCTATGCTTGGTCATCTTTTTTTTTTTTTTTTTTTCAATTCAAACAGCATCTTTTGTCTGTAAAGCCTCCTATGAGCATTTTCCAAGACAAACTAAACAGGACTGTTTATGGGAAATGTTGTTCCTCTGTTGCAGCTGGCAGGAGCCAGGCCACAGAAGCCTTGTGCTGTACCATTTGTAACAAGGTCCCAGAGCCATTATTGGTTTATCACTCTCTTCAGCCAGCTAATTGTAGGACCATATACAACTTATAAAGCAACAAATAAAGATTTTGCTCTTTTCCATAGAATCATGGGATGGTTTGGAAGGGATCTTAAAGGTCATCCAGTTCCATCCCCCATGCCACGGGCAGGGGCATCTCCTACTAGACCAGGTTGATCATAGCCTCATCTAGTCTGGCCTTGAACACCTGCAGGGATGCAGCATTTACTGCTTCTTTGGGCAATCTGTTCCTCTGCCTCACTGCACTCACAGGAAAACATTTCTTCCTAATGTCTAATCTCAATCTCACCTCTTTCAGCTTAAAACTCTTCCCCTCATCCTATCACTGCACTCCCTGCTAAAGAGCCACTCCCCAGCTTTCCTGCAGCCCCCCTCAAGTACTGGAAGGTCACTGTAACGTCTCTGAACCTTCTCCTCTCTGGGCTGAACAACCCCAACTCTCTCAGTCTGCCTTTGTATGGGAGGTGCTCCAGCCCTCTGATCATCTTCATGGCCTCCTCTAGACTCATGCTCTGTACTCGTCTCTCTGTAGCAACCAACAGAGCCTTTCATTGAAACAGCTGCTTCTCCAGCCCCAAGAAACAGCCTCAGCTCATACCAACGCAGGACGCAATTCCTCATTAACAGAGCTAGTTAAGCTTTGCTCCTCAGCTGGGGTTCATAAATTCTTTGCACTTCCAGTCCACTTAATGCTTATGCTGTGCTCAGAGCAGTCAGTGGATGGTGCTAAACACTGTATTACATTTTTGAGACCGAGCTTAGATGCACCAAGCATACTTTTTTCTGCTCCTGGACAACTCTTCCCACTCCCCTTTTGGATTCATACATAACAGGTGCGATTACAGTACTACCAATACATCGATGGGTGCTGCTGTAACTGTCACTATGTGGGAACAGCAGGTGGCTTCCTTTTCTCCCAGGCAAATTGTGATGCTCCTTGTAGATGCAGCCAATGACGTAGCCCAAGTCAAGTCACAACCCATGATATCAACGATTTTAGCATTCAGAAAGCTCCCAGCATACAGAAACATTAATGACCTTAAGTTCCCTTGCTTTTTAAATTAATAATAATAATAAAAAAGCATTACTGTGGCTGGGCCACGCCCTTTGAGAAAACAAACAACTGCTTAGAGGACAGTAGTGCAGTATTTCTTTGCAGTCCTTTCAGAAGACTAAGGAGATCTGTGGAAGCTCCTTACAAGAGAAACCGCGGCGTAATTTCATAGCAAGACCCCTTCCTTTACAATGTCTTTGAACTTAAGCTTCCTTAGTTCCTGGAACCTGCGCCAAGTCGTACAAAAAAAAACTGGAAAACCTTCACCAACCTCTGAATGGTTCAGCAGAATGGCACACGCACACTTCCGAGCAGAGAAAAAAAAGGAATTATAAACTACAACGTAGATAATTCTTCATGTAATTCATGCTGGGAGAAACTCACAGAGAAAGAAACCAAGCAGGCAAAGAGGCAACAACAGCAGTGCAGCACGCCTAAAACTTTAATCTTCAATTTTAGAGTACAGAGTTGAAGGTGACACTTTCCTCTCCTTCCCGCCTTCCCACTCTCTATCCCACTGCTTCCTAAGTTCTTCCTCAGATGGAGATATTTCTTTGTTGACTAGTTTGACTTCCCTTCAAGCGAGGCATGCCCATTAATCAGCAGAACACTTGCACATGCACTTCACTCTGGTCCACTCCCATTCAGGGCAACATTTAAGTGTTCGTACTTGAACGCTGTTTTGAAAGGGAAGTTTTTACTTAACCGAAGATGGGAGGGGGGTGGTATATCTGTGTGGTCGAAATGGGGGAGGGAACGGAGGGAGGATGGACATACAACATACATCATCTTGTTCCAAATTTAAAGGTAATTTTAGCAGCAGTCAGTGACTGACATATTGGTAAAATCTTAAGCAGCAGCTTAACCACAGAATTGTGCAGCAGTAAGAAATCCAATGACATTTTAAAATGGGTCGCTCTGAAAGCACCGCCGAACGCCAGTTAAAGCAGGTTCATGAGGTCCGTCAGTCTTCAAAGTTTAAACACCCTCTGCTCCTAATGCCATTAAGCAAACATGCTTCTTCATTACATTTATATAAAGGCAGAAACTGGCAAGACAATACAAAAAATTAAAATATTAAGAATGGGAAAACCTACAGTTCAGAAAACAGGATTCTTGAAATTGAAACTGTATTTACTTTACATTTTAGGCTTTCACTTTTTATCCCTTTGCAATAAATTTAGTTTTAAATTAATAAAGATCATAAACTAATAAATTGATATGTTCTTTAAACAGACATAATAAAAAATAAGACATTGCACCACAGGAGCCATCATTTAAATATCCCAATAACAGAAGAGTTAAAGTGAGGCTGGCTAATGTGAGGATAAAATGCCTAGATAAAAGATGTTGTGGCTCTGCGGAAAAGCGTGGATTACAGGAGAATTGAGAGTGAAGCAGGTGATGCTTTAGTCTGAATCTGAACTGTCTTGCTTGTTGGTATGGTACTGGCTGACTGCTTCTTCCAAAGGAGCCATTGTACCATCCGGCCGCACTCCCATTGGTTTTATAAGCTCATCCCTGTAAGAGATTTTAAGAAAAGAATATATATTAGCATATGCACAGATATCAATTCACACATGTATAATGCAGTCGCATACAGTATATGCTTCAGTATATAAAGCGCCTTTAAAAGGAAGTTATTTTTGCTAAAGCCCCCTGTTTTGAAGAAAGAGGAACAAAACCCCTTCCAAAATAGGTGGGAGGGGAAGAGCAGGACAGATAAAGACTTCATTCATGTAGGCCAAACCTCCTTAGCCAATTAAAGACACCATGAAAAGTCACTGCCTAACAGGCTCAAGACAAGGAGCAGGTTCACTGTTTTAGATAAACAAACTAGATTTTCTTCTAGGAGTTCACTTGACAGCCATTTCTTCCTAAAATTTCACCTGCCATTCTGGTCAGTGTACACTCAGGCAACTAAAACAATGCTTTGATAAATATTCATCCTGTTGAGGGAAATAAATGAGTGACAAGAACAGATTCTGCCTGCCCACACCACTAGGATGTGTAAGTACTTGTTGATTCATCTGAAAAAAGCTGTCTGATTCTAATACTATTGCTTTTGTTTGTGGCAGTTTAATTACAGGATTGACAGCCATTTTAATCTCTTCAAAGCTCCAAAGGCCTCTCAGCAGCTAATCCAATTATATCTACTCCACAAGCTACAGCCTCATCTAAGAGATGATTAATTATTGATTAAGCCAATCAAAAAGTATTAGCAAAGATTTATTTAATCCTTACTTTTTATCACCTCATTTATATGTGGATTATGGTAAAAGCTGTAAGGGTAGAGATAACAGTTTTATTTTCTGCTGGGAAAAAAAAATAAATGGAGAATACCTCTAAATATTCAGGAGTCACCTTAAATAAAGAAGCGGAGACTTGATGTCAATTTACCCCTCGTTTGAAAGGCAGCCCAGTAAAACTGCTGATTTAACACACATATACCACCCTCCTGAGCCACAGACAATACAGCTCCATCACTCAAAGGGGAAGCAAAGGCATTTCACCAGCTCTCTGCCTGACGTGAGCCACTGCCTCGGCTGAAAAACACGGCTTGTATACAGGTGGCAATCTCACCTCAACACAACCACAGGAGCAGCAAAAAAGTCAACACCTGAATTACATGGTGCGCATACGCCAGATAACGTACAGTGAAGCAGCAGTTAAATTAAGTCTCCAAGAGCCTTTTTATTTTCTCAGGAAGACCAAAGACCAGCAAGAGAAATGCAGCTATTTGTGCAGATGTGGCAATCAGATATTACGGTGATATGCTCTTAAATCCCACTGCCTGCGGCTTTTCAAAATATGAGAAAGTGGGCCTGGATATGGTGCTGTGCTCTGGTTAATGAGGTCTGGGTGGAAAGCTGTGGGCTGGAGAATGAGGTTTGTAATTACCGTACTTGAAGAGTCCAAGCTGGACTCTGCCTCTATGGGTAAGAGTGGGATCTATCTTTAAACAGACCGAGATAACCTGCCACACTTGAGGACTCACAGCAAGTCCTCTTTCTTCAGGCAACGTGATCTACAGTGTGGAGATTCTGCCCAAGTGAGAGCACTCTTGTGTCACTTAAGCTTTCAGATATCTGATGGAAACGTGTGGGAGAAGAGATCAAAAGAATATTCAAAATCAGATTTTAAAGAGCTCAAAAAACAAAGACTGCAGATGTAGTGTCTAAACAGGACCAAACCCCTTCCTGCCTGCTGTAGGAGTCTCCCAGGGACAAAGCTGGAGTGTTCTGGAGTTGCATCTAATAGCAAATACTCTTTTTCGCAGGAAAAAACCATACACATCTAAGGTCTTCTCAGGTTTTTAACTTTAATCGCCATCATACAATAAAAAAGTGACCTCTGAAGTCTGCAATCAGTCTTGCAACATTTCTTCATTGCCACTTACTGAAGTTCAAGCCTCATTAGTGATCTAGTACAGTTATTTTTGGAGAAGAACAACCTGAAAAGTAAGTCCCGGTCTGTACCTTTTAAGTCCTAGAAGTGAAAACATAGCCACAAAGAACAAAAACATCTGTGCTTGCCCTCTATGTTGACAAGATCTTAGATTTTTGTTCTAAAAAGCACAACACATACATCTAGGTTGCAACACTTAACACTGTATCCAGAATTCATAACATCACATAATTTACTAATAATTTACAATTTATTATTGGTAATAAAGGATAATGGTTAGTAAAGGATAAAGAAAAAGCTCAAGAAAAAGGAAAGAGAAATGCGGGAAAACAAGGTCCCATGGTCCCCTCTTCCTCACATAAGGATGCTTGTAAAATATCTGTATATATTGTCAAGAAGTCCTACCTCATCATTTATCAATTATAGCAATAGCTCTTTCTCTGCAACTCCCCTTTAGTGCCTCACTTATATCCCGCTACACACACTCCAGAACTTGATAGAAACATTTCTCTCCCAGCAAGTCATCTGCAGACACTGAACACTAGATGCAACAGACACAACCTTGTGCCCGTCCTGGTCTGTGGTTTCTGTTGGGGTCTTTCAGGGATAAACACACAGACTTTTGCATGACAATGTAATGCAGAAGTCCGAGTCACTGACGTGCATTCGTTTCTTCTTTTGTGATGCTCGAAAGCCTGTTTCTGAGCTCACTGTACTCATTTCAAAGTGCACCATCATGCATTGTGCTGTATTGCACGTGAGGTTCATCCCCAATGCACTTCCTCCTCTCTGGGCTTGAACCATGAGTTACAATGAGCTCACATTTCATAGAATAACAAGGATTTTTATCAATCACCTTTCTGTTCCTGCATGAGAGAGACCTGCGGGTGTTGGTTGACAGCTGACCGAACATGAGCCAGCAGTGTGCCCAGGTGGCCAAGGCGGCCAGTGGCATCCTGGCTTGTATCAGAAACAGTGACCAGCAGGTCCAGGGAGGTTATTCTCTCTCTATACTCAGCACTGGTGAGACTGTGCCTCAGATACTGTGTTCAGTTCTGGGCCCCTCACCACAAGAAGGATGTTGAGGTTCTGGAGTGAGTCCAGAGAAGAGCAACAAAGCTGGTGAAGGGACTGGAGAACAGGCCCTATGAGGAACGGCTGAGAGCTGGGGTTGTTTAGCCTGGAGAAGAGGAGGCTGAGAGGAGACCTCATTGCTCTCTATAACTACCTGAAAGGATGTTATAGAGAGTAGGGTGCTGGCCTCTTCTCCCAAGTGACAGGGGACAGGACAAGATGGAATGGTCTCAAGCTCCGCCAGGGGAGATTTAGGCTAGACATTAGGAAAAAATTTTTGACAGAAAGGGTCATTGGGCACTGGAAGAGGCTGCCCAGGGAGGTGGTTGATTCACCTTCCCTGGGGGTGTTTAAGGCATGAGTAGATGAGATGCTGAGGTTTAGTGTTTGATAGGAATGGTTGGACTCGATGATCCAGTGGATCTCTTCCAACCTGGTTGTTCTCTGATTCTATGAGCTTTCTGCTCTGAGTCCTTAAGCAGGATGAATGACAGCTCTTACAAGTTTGCTGTTCTTTCTCTGTATTGGAAACTGAACTCCACACATGCTTCCTCAGACAAATGCCATCCAGTAAAACTCTGTTGTATGAAGACAGAAATATTCTAGGCCACTAAAAGAAGAGGTAGGAGAAGCAGGGATCAGCTCAGTTTTTTTTCCCTAACCATAATCTAGTCATAAACTGGTATAAAACATGGCACCGTTTTACTGGTGGATACTTAACTGCAAGCTCTAACACTATACAACTTTATTCCTGTTTTTTTAAGAGGAAAAATACAGAGGGATACAAAAAGCTGAAAAGATCTGGGCTGCCTACATAGCTCGCTTCAAATGTTTGGAACAACTATGTGCTAGGGTAACAGAATTTTGGGCAGGACTGCAAGAAGCACCACTCAGCCAGCTTCAGTACCACACAAGAGCTCACAGAGTTGATGTTATGTGATATGAATGGTCTCACCCTCAGTAATTCGCCCTTTTAAGCACTGGCTGTTCAGAGACCTCAACTGAGCTTCAGCAACTTGGGCTAGATGAGGATGTGCTTGCTGTTTGAGACACAAGGTGGCAAGGGAAGCACCAGAAACTGGCCCATATAGCCACAGAAGACAGCTCATTATCAAAAAATCGGATACTTAAGGTTCCTCTATACGGCAGATGAGAGATCGCCTGAGCCCAGTAGGTGGCAGCGGGAATACTTCAGTATCAGTAAAGATAGCGGTAACTACACAATGTGCATATTTATACATATTTGGACTTCCTTCTGTGACCTCCCATATACTCAAATACACCTTCTTGCAACATTCACTTTTCTAATGCAAACAAAGCATTCTATTCAAGTGTACTTAATTAAACAGTTGGTAAAATGCATTCTCTTCTTCCACTTCCAGATCTCCCAAGAGTCCCTTCAAATGTATCTATACAATTTCCAGCTTCCTGCTTGCCATTTAGCTTGATAACGACTCAAAAATCATTCTGTTGTTTTGAAGGGTAACTCTTTCTTGTCTGCACTATGTGCTGTAGGGAAGTATTGACACATGGAATTAATGATGGTGTCTGCAATGAAACAGCCATCATGTAAACACCAGTCTGCTCCTTTGATAAAATGGCAGTTAGGGACCTATTCACTTCCTTATAATTGAGTGCTACATAATAGTTCTGATCCTTTCATGTAACATTATTTTGTTCTATGATTAGAAAGAGGAGGAAAATAAATAAATAAATCTATGTAACATTGCCTTTTTCTTTCATCCTGTGATTAATTTTGTGTTTTTAATGAGTATGGTTGCTTATTTAGACAGGTTCTCTTACATACTTGCTTTGTTGACTTCTCTTCAATGTACAACAAAGCCCAGGCTGTGATAATTGGAGACCATTTCATCAGCAAAAGGATTCTTGCTATTAATACAAGGTTGGCTTGGAAAAAGCATCCTGACATTTTAAATTAGTCAATTAATATACAATTCTACCTACCATTTATAATAGAAAAAATGTTAGCATTTTTTTCCTCGACATTTTAATTAACTCAGAGTATTTCCAACAATCTATGATATGAACAGACAGAACATCATACAACAAGGACTTAAGGTGGCTAATCTGATATTTTGCAGAAAAAGAAAGGCTGTGGCAAATATTTTTACAGATTTGGGGAGTTTTTCAAAGCTCAAAGATGTGCATTGTATACACAGGGCACTGATTTAGAATCACCAAACAATTCTCAATGAACCAACAAAATAGCATTGAACTTTACTGCAGACAAAGCCCACGGTGTTACCTCAGGGCCAAGTTCACGCAGCCTGAAGAATAACGTAAGTAACACCTACATCTCCCAAGAGCTGCAGTAATCAAGGTTTTTCATCTTTATAAGTTTATACTTATAATTTATAGACACGTAATAATTTTAAAGAGTAATATCATCCAGCCAAATCTGAGCAAAATATTAATTTCTATAAAAGCTTTTTTATAACTCAAGTCTATGTTAAAATACTGAGGCAGGGGCAATGGGTTCACAAACAATATCCAGCTTTCTTTCACATATTTTGATCACATGAAACTAGGTGATTCGTTTTAATTTAGCTTTGACGACAGTCAATTACCCCATGAACAGGTGTGACCATGAACAACCTAACGGAATAGAAAAACTTTGGGAGTGAGACCTGAAACAACCAAAAGTATGGATCACTTCTACATCACCTCAAAGCAGTTTCAATTCTTCAGTGCCAATGCTGAAAATAAAGAGAAACCTGGAGAGAAAATCCACCATCATCTTATGGAACCAGGGATAAAATGCCGCTTTATTACTTGTTCAATAGAACTGTACAAAGGGTACTGTGTAAACANTGCCCATGGCAGGAGGGGCTGGATCTGGACGATCTTTGAGGTCCTCTCCAACCCAAACTACTCAATGATTCTGTCAGGTAACTTTGCAAAACCGAAACAGAGCCAAAGCCAAAGCCAGATCATCCAAGTGCCCAACTGGTCTGATCAGTCAGGAAGGGATGCAGTTTTGTCCGTCCTTTAACTTCTTTTTTCTCCCCTACCTTTCTCCATTTAAAGCACGCTACCTTTTTACAGCTCAGCTTCCATTACCAGTACAAGCATACTAAGCAAACTGGTTTTGTAGATCACAGAAGTTCACTCTAAGCAGTTGTTCAAGTTACATAAACTCATTCAATATTAGAAGGAACTGTCAGTTCCCTATCCAACTTCCTTCCCTCTTATTAAGCAAAGCACCACACCAAACAAACTGCTCAATTCATGGTAAACGTCTCCTCCTATAGTGACAGCACCAAAGACCAGCACAAGTAGGAAACCTGTCACCAGCAATCTGCCTCAAAGCAAGATTCAAAAGCCAGTATCTACTAAAAACTGCTGTCCACTTTAGATTCATAGGTTGCAAATCAAGGGATAAAAAAGTGCATTCCAATGGTAGCCTTAAATATCTGAAAACTCCCAGCACTGAAGGGTTCAAGACTGAGGCAAAAGTATTCAATTCTGAAAACATGGAGGAACTCCGACTATCAACATGTTACCAACTCTTTCCTCTTGTATACAGAGCTGGCATCTTCCCATTTTACTTAACATCTGCAAAAGCCACAATTGCACTCAGTTAGACGTACTAAAAACATCCCACAGCCTCCCAAAACCAGGTCTGACTTTCTTTATCATTCCTGCCAGCACTCCTCCCCACCAACTTCCAGTAAAACAAAAATGGTGGGAAGAACAGTCAAATGATTTTACTTATTTTATCATAGCACCTAAAGGGGTCACAGCAACAATGCTGTTCCAGACTGAAAAACAAACAAAAAAATATTACAACAAAAAGAGTCCCAGCCCCAAAGAGTTTGCGGCCTAAGAACTATACAAGGAAGTGCAGGTGAATGTAACTAACACAGAAAGCCCAAGGTAGAAGTAATGCTCCTGGCTAAGAGGATAAGCAGTGATACAGACCACCAGCTGCTCAGTTATTGTATAGAGTGTGGCAGGCAACCCAGCAGGTGTCTCTGAGCCTCCACACTGAAAAGGCTCTTGTGCTACAGTAACACCATTTGGACTCTTTGCGTAACTGCTATAGTGAGAGCAACTGACTTGTCTTCAGTCTCAGCTTATCTCCGGTCTCAATCTTCCTTTTAAAGAAGTTTTAGACCATTTAGTCATTTTATTGTGGTACCCCTAGTGCTCAGCATCTTAATTCTCTAGCTTACATAGTAGTTGTTTCATTTTACACAGTAGTTCAATTAAGATTACACATGCATTGCATTTTCTTATCATTATTAAGAAAACTGTAACATATGACACTTGTTTCCATGCAAATACTGTGAAAAGTATCCAATTACTTCACTGAGGGTCTCAGATCAGTTGTTCCAAGATCCTTCCCTGCTTTAGCTCCTGCTTACAATTCAGTCTTTGTCAGCTAATATAAAATCCGGATTCTCCCATATCTTTTGCTCTATTCCTAATCTCAGATACATAAAAATATTTGGTTTGCTGAATTTCTCTCAATAGTTCTTGTTATTTGAATATCCAGACTCTCACAAAACACAAATGCACTTCTAGCTGCAGAGTTTTCCTATGTTTGAAGAATGATGCACTTTATATATTTACCTAAGTTCCTATAGCTCAGTTCAGTTGCAAATTAGTGCTACATTAAGTGTTCCTCAAGAATGTAAAACTTTTCTTATGCAGAAATCAAACTACAAGCAATCACTTCAACATGGCTACAAGTACGGGGAATTAAAACCAGTAAATCCTAGGTATATTGAATCAAAGAGAAAAAAAGCCATCGCTAGCAGCACAGGTCTGTTCCCTTTTTGTACACAGAAAGTTATAAAATAAAAATAAACTTTCTGTCTCAGTAACATACTCCTTTACATCACTTTAAGTACCGTTTTCTTTTATGACATTACATCAGTCATTTAAAACCAATTAGGAAGGCTCATTTGTAATCCAATCCACGTTTCCTGTAATAAATGACGATAATTCTTAATTGTAAATTCCCCTTTAATTGCTCAATTATAGAATGTATTGCTTCTGGTGACAACTATTTTCACACTGTATTTGTTCTTCACAGAAGCAGCAGACATAAGTACTTACCATGAAATGCTGCTCATTGACTTTGGGGAAAATGAGCACACTGGCCTTGGGCTTGGATTGTGTCCCATTATTTAAAAGGGGAAATCCTTCCCATTATTATCAGCCTATCCATTTAGGAGGCAGGTTCCCTCGCCTACAGATCTTCACGATTCTGTCCAATCCTCTCCAAAAGAGGCATCCTCTGAAGTCCTGTTACATATCCCTCTTTTTTTTGAAGTGCTAAACATTTTTCTCTGCAGTTAAAGTAGCCCTAATCCTGCAAAAAAGTTGATTATTGCACTATTTTGAAGCACCAGACCTTAGTAAAGAGCCGGGATACAAGCCGCCTCCCTCAAAAGCAGCTAATAATACAATACCTGGAAAGTTTATCAAACATGTTGACAAGCTTCATGGCTTCATATTCTTTTTGCTCTTCTGTCATTTCATCCATTGGATTGGGCATTGGTTCTTCTAAGTGACCAGTGATAAGGTTAATGCTGGAAGTGGGAAAACAATAGTTTACATTTCCATAGAAATATGTATGTAAAATGTCTGTCCTCTTGGTAGGAGGAAAAACCAAAACCCACTAAGACTAAATCTGCCCGAACTGCATATGGAAATTTTTGCTATGAGTAGCCAGCTTTCATATTTACATCTTTTTTGCAACCTTTTCCCATGAATCATGATATTATCTTCTTGTTGATTCACTGCGTTAATTTCTTGTTAGCTACACAGTCCACCAGTACTTGCTCTGTTATAATCCATACATGAGCAGCTTGAAAGCACGGGAATAATGACAGTAATAATGATGTCACTAGCAATAATTAAACAGATGAGAAGCAAGCCTAATTTAAAAAATATAGACAGGTTCCAGTTACATTTTCTTATTAATGAAAAAACATCGAATTAGTTTACTATTCCCCTACCACAATGAGTTCTCCAGAAACGAATTAAGGCTACTTTACTTTGAGAATTTACTATGCCAGTTTTATTTTCATTATTACAAGAAATGAACAGTGATACAGAAATGGTAACAAAAGCAGAGGAGTAGTATAGTTATAAATAACACTTTCTGGGCAAATTATCTTTTCAAGCATTTTAGTTACAAATATTTAACAGAAATACAGAAAATCAGATGCATAAAGCAACTGACAGCTGCCTTGAATGTTTAAGTGTCAGCTTTTAATTATTATGAATGCATGTTATAGTTTTACTCATACCTATAACTGGACGTTAGGCTTTCAAAAGAGCAGCTGAGACAAAAGAGCAAGAAAAAAATGCTGAAGTGCAGAAATAAAAAGAAACCTCCTGTTTTGGAGTTCATTTTTTCACCTAGGAGCAATATAATTTCTGTATCTTCTCACACATTTAATCATACCTTTCATTCATGTTCCTTAATAAGAATCTTTCAAATAAGCCCTATCCCCCCCATCATATAACTAATTATGTGAGGTTTATGGGAGATGATCTTAAAGGTCTTTTCCAACCTAAATGACTCTGTGATTATGTGATTTTATGTCCATGTAATTCAGGGAAAACAGTATAAAGAGCAAAAATAACATGCTTCTGATGTCCACTATCAACAACTTCAGAACCTACTCAAAGCAGCATCAAATCACAGCTATAACATGACAAATTGAAACCTCTTAATGCCATTACAATTAATAAAAATCAACAGACAGAGCTTCTGTATACTGAATCTTTCAAACAAATATCTTGGATTCCTGATGCGTGACTTCTACAGAAGATAGTTTGCTCCTTCCATATTTATCTCTGTGATCTACTCAATTCCTTAGGAAAAATTTCACTCCAGGCAATCTGACTGACTAAAACTAGATCTACTTGTTTGTTACTTCTTTTACAGAACCCAACTTAAAACCTTAAGCTAATTAGGCACCTTTTTCTTCTGTTACAGAGTTATACCACACAAACAATAGCAGTACTTTGGCAACTTCATATAAGTTTCTAGAAAATCTGAGACAAAAGCCATCTCTGATAAGTTTTCTTACTTCATTTTTTTCTAAAATTTGTCTAATTTATTAGAAAAAAACAAAAAAGCTCTTTTCACACTTGAATTTTAAATAGCTACTCAGACTCAGAGTCAGTAAGAAACAGTCCCACCTGAGAACTCCCTCAAACTTCATAGTTACAATGATGCAAAGAATTCCTTTAGCTTTTTTTGCCACAGACTTGTGCCCTTTCTTTGCCTACTAATAGCTCAACCATCTAATGACCACATATGCACTCTGCAGAGCTTCCAGCCATCCATGAACCTGTGAAGAATATTCTCTTTATTCTTAATGCTTTGAGTAAGATGTTCTTCAAAACCTTTTTGGTCTACCTTCTTACTCTTTTACAGTGTCAACTCTGATAGCCTCCTGCACTCTGATTTAACAATTTCATCTTTTTAAGTATCTTTTTAAATGGACAACACACACATACCCTGAACTTCTAATATGCAGCTTGAAACTGTTCCTGGGTGACCCACAAACATTTGGTATTTCTGTTCCTTATTTATTTTTGACAAGCGCTTCATTTTTACATAATCCCCTTTACTGAAGTTAAATCATTCTCATAGTGGTTTGGATCTGGGGTTATTTTTGAGCCATCTGACCACACGATGGTCACTACTAGAGGCTGTTTTCTCAATAATTAGACCATGAAGTCAACAGGAGATGACAGTTAATATAAGCACAGGTAATCCCAAACCTGGCCTCTCTGGAAGAGGGGAGAAAAAAACCTATGTCAAAACATCTACAACAGGATATGCAGAACTGCAAACAATACTATACTTTGGCTTTGCAGATTTGTATTCTTCTGTGTCTGTATCTTCATCATCTGAGTACCAATGATCACCTCTTCCTCCTGCTAACAGGCCCCTTGCTGCCAGCAATCCTGCTGCATTACCATAGCCTGTATATTTTAACAAGCTGTCAACTGCAAAGAATAGAGAAAATTATTCAGCTACAATAAGGTACAAACCAAAAACCTGCATAGTGTTACAAGAATTGAGAGCTACAGTAAGAGGCAAATACACTAATTATAGCAAGATATATAATAAGGGAGGAGGGCCATGAACATGATCAGAGAGCTGGAGCACCTCTGCTATGAGGACAGGTGGAGAGCACTGGGCTTGTCTAGCCTAGAGAAGGCTCAGGGAGAGCAGCCACCCAGTACTTAAAGGGGGCCTACAGGAAAGCTGGGGAGGGGTGCTTGATCAGGGAATGCAGTGATACAACGATGGGTAACGGTTTTAAGATGGAAGAGGAAAGATCTAGATTAGATATTAGGAAGAAATGTTTTACTGTGAGGGTAGTGAGGCACTGGCATGGGTTGCCCAGAGAAGTAATGGCTGCCCCATCCCTGGAGGTGTCCAAGGCCAGGCTGGATGAGGCTTTGAGCAACCTGATCGAGTGGGTGGTGTCCCTGCCCATGGCAGGGGGGTTGGAACTGGATGATCTTTAAGGTCCCTTCCAACCCAAACCATTCTATGATTCTAAGAAAAAGTATTTTTTACCTCTCTCTTTACAAAGAACAAAAAGAAATTCTGCTGCGATTTGCTTTACTCCAAGGTCGACATGCGTCATAAGGCGCACAAGCTTGTTTCTCACTGTTGTGCCAACTTCTGGACGATTGGATACATCCCTTAATGGAGGCAATACCTAGCAGCACAAAACCAAAGAAGAAACAGCACAGAATGCAGAACAATACCTATCCAGTTCTGGCAGAAACACACAGAGTCAACAGAAGAAGAAAATATTGTGAGCTCTTCTCCTCAAAACCAGGAATAAAATAAACCCAACTATGCTTACATGCACTAGTAATGCCTCTTGCTTCTTAATATACTCGGGCCTTCTGGTCTGCTATCCTAGGCAGAAAAGTACTCAGTCCCAAAGGTAAATTTTAAATAAAAAGACAACTACTAGGAGTTTAACAGCACAAATAAGTGTCCCAAACGACTAAAATGCAGCAGTAACCTCATGTTCTTTGTTTCTTCTGTTTTGGACAGATATCTGGAAAAGCACTAAAAATAGCAGCTTGAGAAAACTTACAGTATTAACATGATGTATAGTTTATACAGAAAAATGACTATGGTCATAATGAAAAAGGAAAATAAATCACACTGCAAGTTCTACTACCATAAATCTCAAAAAATGGCTCTATGCGTGCAGAGGAAATTTGTACTTCTTCTAGAAAATATTCTTTTAAAACCCCAAGCTAAATTTCAAAAAGATTTTGGAGAAAACACCATGTAGCATCTCCTCAAACACACTATTTTATCATTAATGCCATTAATGTTGTGAACTTCAACCCTCAAGAAAGGCAGGAGGTTCCTCAAGTAAGGCCAGTTTTGCAATCCGACTTTTGCTTCCTTGTGCATATGCCTTCAGACTCAAACTCTACATTTATTTTTTCACATTCACAGCATATGATATGATCAGCAAAGAAATCTCAGTTGCAATATGAAATATTTAATGATCTGAAGGCTCCTTTAAGAATTATGGATTATCAGCATTTTATTAGGGAATGAAGCCAAAGATGTCACTGTCACAAGAAACTGTAGGTGCTTTGTCTTCTACGCATCTAATGTAAAATGTCACGTTCCATGCAAAATTACTGCACAATTACTACTGAAATCAGACTCACTGGGAACTGATACTTAAACAAATGAAAGCTACAGTATTCAGTAGTGTGAAAAAAACAGACCTCCTCTTTTTCAAACTAAGTATCCAAACAATTAGCAAAAACATTCCGCTTTGTCCCTGCCTACTTTCCCCAGTGGGCATAGTACCATGACTGCCACTTCACAGAGTGTTGTAAGAATGAATTAATGTTTTTACAGTACTTTAATATAAGACAGTGATGAGTGCCATAGGACAGCCCATGAGGAAATTAATCATTCTGTTTTCAGATCACAATTTGAATAGTGCATAATAAATAAAGCCTCCAGCCAACACTTAACAATGAGGGCAATTCAAAATACCAAACATCCGGTCATGCAGTTACCAGTTTCCATCCATTCTGTGTGCTATATAAGACAGTAACCCAGTGGTAGGAGACAGCATGCAATTATACCCTGACATCTAGATGTTATGATGTCGTAAAAACATGCAGACAGCTTCATTTTCTAACTTCTGAACACTTGGCTCTGAACTTTTTTGGTTTTTTTTTTTAACTTAACAGATCAGAAAAGTATCCTAGGAAAGAGCTGCTGCAAACAAAAACAGTAAGCAGCAAAAATGACCTTCTTAAATTCCTCAAAACCACTTGTCTGATACAGATGAAAGAGGCAGAAAATATATGCTCTTTTCCATTATAAACTCCATTTATGAATTCAGGTGTAGCTTTGATCTCAGAGCAGCATGTACGATGCCACTCCAAAATCACTGCAGCTTAGGAAAAACAACATTTCTCAGCTGGTTTCAGCTGTCTTTCCCTTGCTCATCTTCTAACTTCTCCCTGCTTGACCTTCAGCAAAACACCCAACCACCAAGCCACAGATTCTTTAGATCTTTAACCATGGCATGGAAATCTTTTTCTCCTGTAAAAAGCCTACCCACAGTCTGCACTATATTAAACAGTTCTTTTAAGAGACCAAGCGATGAAGTGTGCCTCTGTTCAGAAACAGAGTTTTACTCTAACAGAAGAGCTGATACACACTGGTGAACTGCAAGATTAGGTTCCAATGACTCTGCTTGCTGAGGTCAAACTAAAGCTCATGCAGAACCCATCAAAATACCCAAAACCTCACTAGCTAGCACATAGCATTGAAAAGTTTTAACAACTGCACTGAAATTTTTCTGATACGCTGAATGTAAAGGGACAGATCTCACCGAATTCTTTGCCCCTGTATCACATCATCTGGTGACCCACATTAAACCCGCATTAACACAGCTTCATAATTCCCTAATGTAATTATTCAACAGCTCTACAAAATGTATTGTGGAACTGAGGCCATAGTATCTACTGATTTATGTGACTGAAAAAATAATTTCTATAGCTGGTAGTTGTCAAGAGAACTAACGGAGGAAAGTTTCGCAGGAAACTTTGTGGGTAATATAAGGCAAAACCATTCATATTTTTAAAGTATCAGCACCTAGCACTGATGTACAAACCACAGGAGTTTTATAATTAGCTTCATAATCAAACTTTGATGAATATTTTACTTACCTGAGCTTTGATAAACTTCCTGATATTCCTATGAGTTCGGCAGCATTCAGTTAATAAACTGAGAACTGGAGTCAGACCTTCTCTATAGCTGCTTCCCTAAAATAAAGCCAAATAAAAATAAAACAGTTTTAAGAGCAAATCTTCATTTTCAAATCTCATGAACCCTTCAATAAATTCCTGCACGACAACCAAAACATGAACATTAGATACGTAAAAATAAAGAGCCAAATGTTCATCCTCACACATACACAAGTATATTCCAGATCTTCACAGGAATTTGTTCTCAATTTTGAGGTGTTTCACAATCTAGAAGCAAGGATATTCCATGTGCTAAATACTGTCTGAAAGGTTTGTAAGAAGCTTTACATATGTGCTTTAGTGAAAGCACATATGCTTTTTGCTTTAATGAAAGAGGCCCCTTTCATGAAAAATGCTTGCAGCCCATACCTTGTCTATTCTCTTCTCCATGAAATCCAGTAAAACTTGAATTGCTCCCATATTCATGCCATTGTATTTTATATCTGTTTCCTCTTGGGATAATGGACTAATAAGAACATCCAAGCAAGAAACGGGAACATTGCTTAAGAGGTTGATTGCATTGCTGAAACAGATTTTAAAAATCCATTATTCACATGGAAGAAAGAATTAAAAACAGAGTACAACTGACCATAAACTGTTTGTACAACTGCAATCAAAAAGAGGCCCTGCAACTCACAACAATCCTTTATTTTCTGCTCTCTGGGTTTTAAAGAAGGTGGCACGTATTATGGTCTAAGTGCAGGCTCTTGGAATAAACAAGTTAAAAAAAGACAAAAGCCCAGAAAGCTATACACCAGCAGTGCATTATTACTTCCAGCCCCCACAGTATCCTATCCCACAGACAAGGCACAGCTTCCAGCAGTGTGTGTTACAGCAGCTGGTCGTGCAGGACAGCAGGGGGAACTCTCACATTGATTTGCAGTGGTCAGAGGTTTTTTTTTTCCTCCTTGAAACTTAAAACGTTTTACAACGTATCCACATTACCGGCATTGATGTGACAAAGCACACCACAGAAAACATTTCCTCTTCCTATACCAGCTGGGCACGGTGGCAATGTCTCAGGTCCCCTGAAAGATTTTCATTTTTACTTAGGTTGTCGTGTATAGGAAATACAGAAGGCTTTTAACATATTAAAAAAAGAATCAGGTCTACTTACCAACCACTACTTTTCAGTAACTGGCAGTCTCTGCATTCTACAAAGCACAAAGAGGAGTGCTCCCCAGATAACCATTAAGTGATTTAAATTGGAACACAGCGTCCCTCCCTCCTCTTTAATGCACTAAGATGGAACCTACTTTGCAAGGATCTCTTTTATGGTACATGTCCCTTCAGTTTGGTATCTATCCTGTTCTCATTATACAGACTTGTGTTTGTACTCTTCCTAAATTACATAGATGCTGCAAAAATTAGAAGTCTGTCATTATTCAGTTGCCGATGCCCAACTAAACTTATAAATGGGTATATTTAGAAATATCTAGAATTATTTAGGCAGATCTCAAAGCTACGAATGAAACTGTGAGTACCAGTGTTTCAAGGATTGGCAAAGTGTTCCAAAAATAGAGAAAACTTTTCAAACAACTTCATTTAACACTTTTAGTAATTCCTACTTAGCAGCTGCCCTCAGTTTTTGTATTATTAATAAAATTCTAATAAAGCAGTAGTATAAGACAAAGCAAAATCACAGTAACCAAATGGAACAGGATTTCTAATAAATGTGCTGCTTTTGGTCTGATCAGACTGGGTGGTTGTTCCACATTGTGCCATCTCCCTTTTGCTCTTTTAGCAATTGTAATTCAGACAACTTCTACTTTTTGGAAAGCTTGTTCTCTTTGTTTTCTTTCTAATTCCTGTTGAAGATATGTCTTTTATATCATGGAAATTATTCCTCTGCAATAATTCAGGAATAGCTAGAAACAAGACAGACTGAAATTCAACAAGTATTTGGTGGCTTCAGGCCTTTCATCAGAAGTCCTCTTTTTACCAGTTTCTTATTAAACAACCAAGTTCCCAAACACCTACAAAATTAATTTTCTGGATCACTGTGTCTGAGCTATTCTTTTCAATAAATGAAGCCCAGCTTTCTGATCTTTGTCACTCCACTGACAGTTTTATTTGTGGTAGAGGAGTGTATGAAATTCTCCAGCTACCAGGAAGTCAGTGACTATGCACAGATCTGCACAATAGTGTTTGCATTCCTACTCCAGGGGGTAGAAATACTGCGTATATTACTCTCCCCTTTTCGGCTTCCTAGAGATCATTAATCACTGGGACATGACATCCACCCACTCATGCTCCCAGCCCCCTCCTGATATGCAAATTCAGAAGCAAAGGCCTATTCAGAGCTGCTGAATGCCTTGATTAAAACCTTGTTAGTGGGCAAAAATGGCACTCGCTCTAATATGGGATGCTTTAAGCTGTTCATATTCAAACGTTAAGTAATGACATGACAGAATCACAATAACGACAACAATACCAGGTACTAAATTAGTTAAGATATTTTTATAGGCAACTTCTGCTTCTTTATTAGAAGTAGAGTCACACTGACAATCAGTACATCACAGTGCAGGGCACGGATCCAACACCTGATGTTCACATAAAATAAATCCTCAGCTTACACATTAAGAGCATAAGCGTTCATACAGTGTGCTTCAATGGGCTGCCCGAACCCTTCGTTTAAGCATTTACTTCCTGCAGATTTACAAACTTGGAGAAGTGCAAGTTATCAGCAATTCTAAGAAACACACTTATGCCTTCCTGATGCATCACAAAAGTTATTTTGCATTTAACATTGCTTGTATTTTAGTCCACCTGCCGCATTATTTTGCTAATTGCCCTGCTGATAAGCTCCAGGTGGAAAGCAGAGTGAGGACTTGCACTCCGCTCTCTGACTCACAGCTCATCTCCAGCAATGAAGACTGAGTGGTCAGAGTCCAGTATACAGAACAGCCCAAATGATGACATAGCCTCATTCTTCTAGCTATGCTATGTCACCTATAGGCTGCTAACACAAGTTTACTTGTTCTTTATTGAAGCTCCTATCAGGAAAGCTTTGCATGACCAAATACATCAGGGGACTGAAGTGGGACCCTCTGATTCCGGCCTCTCATCCCTCAGAGGATTTGTAGGGGTGTTACTGCTGACTATACCTCTTCTATTCCAGAGCCACCTTGTGATGAATACTCCTGGTGGAAATATGTATTAAATTATTCAGCTGTTATTGCATCCTCTAGCACTCAAAGACAAAATTCAGTTTCTGCAAATGGGCTGAAGTATCTGAATCACAAAAGTAAAAATCCATGCACTGCTCTTCTAGCATGTTAAAACCCCCCTTCTGAATATGACTTAAATCAAGATCAAATATCACATGCAAAAATACTAGACTGGCATTCTTTCTTCCATCATCTTGGGCTAAACCAACTGCCGACAGTGAACAAAGGTAGTTTTCCCAGAATAATAGAAAGAGTAATGCAATGCTATACGGAGTCCAATGGCAAAGAGGAAACGACTGAACTGATGCAAGGCAGTGACAACAATCCTCACTTCTTTCCTCCTTCAACCTCTCAGAATTACGGAGAATCCTTGCCTTGCCTTGGTGTCTCCACAAGGTCCATGTGGGCAGCATCTCTACACAAAATAGCCCTTCTGACTGAAAAAAAAGTACAGAAATTGTACCAATAACACATTCTCCACAGCTGCCCTTTCTGGATTCATCTTTGTAAAAGCTAAAACCAAAATGGCCTGCATAACACGCATCCTTTTGCAACAGCACAAGATAATCAGATTTTACAGGTGGATATATTTTACAGACTACTCAGATTTCTGAACAAGAAAACAGGACATGGTTTCATGGGAACTGCATCAGCTGTATAACTCACCAGACTATCAGGCAGCCTTGGTGACTATGCGCAAGTTTAAATGCTAAAAGTTGAACTCAGTTTTCTTGTAGTTCTTGAATTTAACCAAATCTGCTGAATTCTTCCAGCAGTGAGGAACTTATTCCCATCAGCCCCTTGCTTAAAGGAGGATTAGAGTGCCAAACACCCACTGTAAGCAGCAGCAAAGAGAAAACACTGGTTGCTTTTTAGGACACACTCAGCACTAACTTTAGCCATGCCAATTACTGCAGTAGTATCCTAAACCATTCCAAACTAGTCTGCACCAACTGAGAAGGGCTCTGATGTAGGATTTTAGTGTTCACCTACTAAGACCGTTGATCTCCAAGAGCTTCCCAAGATTTTAATCAACTTCATTTAACACTTTCAAGATTGCTGGGTGTGAAAACCTATATCTTTCTTTCTGGAGACTGCTGGTTCAGAGGATGATCTTCAAAAGATCCTGCACTTCTATATATGGACATCTCTGAAGAAGAAGACAGCAACGCTAACTTTCACAGCTGAGAGATAACACAGCATAGTGTTCGAAGCTACCGTCCTGTCAGACCCTGTGAACAGCTGACCTATTCTGTCAAAAATAAGGGTGGCATGGAAAGACACAGTAACACTAGACAAACAACCACCTCACTAAAAATGCTCTAAATTTTGATTGAATTATTGGCTGCAAATACATAACAAACAGCTGGGGGCAGGACTGAGGGTAAAAAAACAACGCACTCAAAAGTGCAAGATGATTCAGTCACCTTTGAAAAAAACTTAAGATTAGTACCAGGGAACTGACATTTGTACCTGTAATAAAACAGCCATAAACTACTGGAGATAAAACATCAACTTGTTACTTCCATCACAATCCATCAGAATTGCAAGTCACACAGAAAAATCTCAGAATGCAGTTTTTCCAGCAGCAAAACAACAGAAGTTGCATTTCACTTCAGTTTGCACTACCTCTAGAACTTCTACTGTATTTTCATCCTCAATTACACACACATATTTCAGAAAGGTCAGATTCATTATTAGTGATCAAAAATGACCAACTTGCCAGCCACTTCCTCTCTGGAATAGTGGACATACTTAAAAAATATTTCAGGCAAACAGCTGCCATAAAAGAGACTAGCAGTACTTTATTCAAAAGTAATAGTTTTCACTGTTTCTCAGATTTCTACTTTAGATTTTAAGCAAAGGTGGTTTTTTTCTATTTAAAACAAAACAAATTTAAAATTTAAAATAGATTGGTTCTGCAATTCTACCAACCTGTGCAACTCTTCAGTTTTGTCTTCAGTAGGGCCCGTGGTTAATAAGCAGTGTCGAAGGATGGCAGCCATGTAACGAAACTGATGAGATTCATTCTATATAAATACAAATGATGAAGATATTTTTTCATTTTGAAGATTGCAAGTGGGGGTTTCAGGTCACTAGAATAATAAAAATTAAAGATGGAAAATACCTATTAGATCATAACAACCATCCCTATCAATAAAAGGTCCGTTCCTTAGAGTTCATTGAATATTTAATGCAACATAATAGAATCACAGAATGATTCTATGATTCTATGAAATAAGTCTCAGAGGCTGGTCTTTTAATTACACCTTGTAATGCTGGGGACATTTTTCCAGTTAAATGAGTCTTTACTACCAGAAAACCCAGTTACAGGCATTTTCTCAATTCTATACCACTCCTAATCTACCACTGCTATGTTCCTTCCTGTAGCGACACTTAGATGCTTCTTCACCCACTTAGATTACATATGTTCTCCATATAATTTGCCTCCTCCTCATTTAAACCTTTGGCTGCCAACAGTTTAATACCCCCACCCAGTCTGTTTCTTTTTCTAATTCACTTGCTTCTGTTCCCTTGATACCTTTTCTTCATTTTGTTAATAACTTCGCTACTCTCAGCAACCTTATTTGCCCTACTTTTGCTCTTTCCAACCTTCCCCCCTCTTCCCATCTCCCGCCAGACAGCAGCCACACAAAAGTACACCAGTAACTGCAATCATCTAACTGCGTGTATCATTGTCCTCGCCCTTTTTCATTAGCTCTTCTTGGCAAACATAACGTGTTCTGGTGTGTTTGACCTAGCACAAAGCGCCCCAATGCATCTTTTGTAACATCAGCACCCAAATCTGCCAACTGTACCACCTGCGGCTCTTGTCTGGCTTCGCTACTTTGAAACCATGTCCAGTAATTCAATACTGGTGTTTCAAATGGTTCTTGCCCCCTCAGGATGGATCTCATTTAGTTTTCTACCCACATGCCTAACCTCTCCGCTCTCCTTTTATTTTCTCTCCTGTCTACTGTTTGTAATCTTTTCAAATTCTGCATCTTCAGCCCACTTAATTAACATGCTGTTTACTCTTCTTACAGATCATTAGTATTTCCGCAGGGACGCTTGCTAAGCAGAATGTCACCTAACATAGCTGGCTAACAGTTTACAACTACTAAATTGCTCTTTAATTTAAAGGTTATAGGAACCAGTAAGGAGTTATTATGTAAGCCTTATCTCAAAACACAAAACCAGCTTCTCCTGTCCTAGAATGTCTTAAACTCTCATACAAATAGAAAAAGATCAAAAATAAACAAGTAAATAAATAAATAAAGGTTACTAACATTAGAATTTCCTCCTGATGAAAATTTTCCTGACAGCAGCGTGCCTGGGCTCTTCAGGGAGGAAAATTTTTGTGGGACAAAACCTTCCTCACTCCACAGTCAGCGAACATGTGAAACCTCATCAAGTAATGCCACAACTATTTGTTACCTCCTGCCCGCCTTTCTGCAGTAAACTGGGCTTCTCATCTCTGAAGATACCCCGGTATTTTGTGAGAGTATGTCCACTTCAAGACCCAGATTTCAAGCGCTGACTTCTCAAGAGGCAACCAGGTAATACAGATTATTTTTCCAACTTAACACCTGACATAATTTCCTCTGCAAAGAACAACTTAAGCACAAAGACGATACTTCTCAAATTCTGAGCTAGCAAACAATCACATAGGTGTGCTACATGCTTGGATTTAGGTTGTTTTTCTCCACTCAAGTTTCTACCTTGAAAATAATCACTTGCCCATACAAAGAATCTTCTCTGACAAAGATATTTTAAATAAACATCTAAGGAATACACAAACCAGAAAAGTCCCTCACTTTCTTTACGCTTCCTTGAAATCCAAAGTACTGGCTTCTCAATGATTGTTTTCCCTCCACTCACTCAATCTTAAACTTCAGGATGTCTTACTCAGCATATCCATATTGTTCACTTTAAAGTAAACAATATGCTTCAGACTTTTCTGAAGTTTTTACATTCCTTAATGTTATGATTAATGTTTTATTTGCTGTTTAATCCAATGCACTAAAGAGAACAATTATTTGTCCATCTTAACTACTGTAAACTTCTGCTTAGCTTTATATGCTGCATGTTTTGATTGCCCAGTGAAAAGTTAACAACAATGTTAACTGGTTTAGAGAAAATGATGGGGACTAAAAAAGATTCCATATGTAATTCTATTACTGTAGCATAGACTTAGATTATTCAACAAAAAAAAAGGTATCCATACAGTTCCTGTTTATAAATTTAGGGATGCAACACATGGGAAGCATATTCATCTAAGAAGAAAAAAATAGATCTGATGTTATAATGAAAAAAACAAGATAAAACTTCAAAGAGAGTGTGCTTGGTTCTTGTACTTGACCTCATCTTAGAAGATCACAATTAAATCCAAACCTCATGTTTGAAGGATGGGAGAGACAAAGACATTAAAGCAGCATCACTCATTCTTAAGAGTAAGTTGTTAAAAATTAGAGTTGATGTACTTATCATCATGCCCAGAAAAACAGACGGAAACTAGGGAGACTTCTCAGCCCTAATTATTACCCTATTGCTACCGTCCACAATCTCCAGAGATGCAGTCATCTAATTACACTTACAATAAAATGTTTTTCCCAGCCAGGTAATTATTAGTAAACAGCATTTGTCTTCTGGAAATCTAAGACTCTCATTATATAGTGTTCTTTGCATTTTTTATTTGAAAATATACATGCCTAACTTGCATTATATAACCTAAGTTATTCTCCCATTACACGGAAAATGTATGGATTTGGTTTTTTGCCTAAGTAGCAACAAGAACAAAAGTTATTTGGTATTCAAGGCAACGAGCACTGAAGACTCAAAACATCTTGAAAGCCCAAGATCATAAATACAAGACACAATCAGAATTCAGACAGACAAATTTTCTCAGACTGATTTTGCATACAGGGAACTTATGATGCAAAATTTCAAGACTATCTTAGACGCTATTTTGAAAACTGCAGTCATATTCCATCAAAATTACAACAGCAAAAGTTAAGTATTAAAATCCTTGCTCTGGGGCATGGACAGTAACCATTTCTTGTGTCTCTACCTGCTGGTTCTGGCTTTTGCAGGCTAAAGAAGAACAATTTAAGAAACCACTTCAGCTCAGCCTTACCTCGCTGTGGACATTCCAACTGTCAAGTGTTACATTAAAAAGAGCCTTTAGTGCCTCAATGGCACAATCTGTGTCTTGCAAAGATAAAGGAGGCCTGTCACGATCTTCTGCTGCTTTATATTGTTCTGTCCATCTTACACTCAGGGAACTCTCCAAAGCCCGAGTCAAAACTTGTACCCCCTGTAGTTCCTGACGCAACTGTGATCTAATATCTGTGTGCAGAAGCGATAACAGGAAGAGAAGACGCAAATCAAAGCATTTAATGTCATCAACAAACTGCTGGTCCTTGCATTTTTCCAGAAGATTACAGAGCATAGCTGCAAGATTCAGTTCTGAACTGAGCTTCTGTGCAACAGCACTATTAAAAATTATGTTACAGAGGCATTTTAAAGCTTCTACTATAACGGGAAATTCAGACACTCTCTCCAAGGGATCTTCCACAGTATCCAGCTTTGCTAGCCTCATAAGGATCTGCATGTTCCTCTTTGTTGTCACAGGCACTAAAACCTTCTTGTCCCTGGAGAGAATCCGCAGGGCCTCCAGGCAGGCAACTTGACATGAAGTTTGTGTGTCTTTTTCAAGGATGTTTAGAATTCCTTCACATAGCTTCTAAACAAACACAAACAAAAAAAGAACAGTTTTAGTATCAAAATACTAGTGGCAACAGGAAATTACCTTTTCTAAGTCTCCCATGGAACTTTTGAGTTTTCAGCTGACTTGAGAAACTGGGATTTTGGTTTAGCTCTTCAAAAAATGACCTATTGGAAAAGACCTCCAAATATCTTCAAAAGTAGCTTTCCTCATGGATATAATCCAAACACATAAATGCTGGCAAAAGCATTAAGTAAAAAATGGCAGAGGCTATCCAGCAACACCAGTTACCAAATTTTTTCAGTATCGGAAACAAAAAATTTAGTAGCCAGAGTAACAAGGTTAGAGGGAAGCGAGAGGTTTTTATTAAAAACACATCAAAGTAGAACATCACACCTACAGTACCTGCAAAGTTACAAGTTGACGTTGTTTCAGTCAGGAGGGTGAGAGAAAAGAAACCAAACCAGAGCTAACTGCAGCTCAACATGCAAGTACCAGTACTCTGTGCTTGGTAACAGCTATAATTTGTGTTGCTGCTTCAGACTAATCTACAGATTTCTCCCATCTTAAGTTATTACTTAAGTATTACTAAGTATTCTTAGAAATGTTACCTCTGACATAGAAACATAGTGCAACTTTATTGGAAGACTCAGGCTGTGGCAGCTTTACCAAACAAGCAAAACTGCCACTTTGTCAGCACAGATTGCTCTTAAAGTCACAAAGATTCACAAGGAAGCTGGTGAAGGGGCTAGAGAACAGGTCTTACAAGGAGCAGCTGAGAGAGCTGGGGTTGTTTAGCCTGGAGAAGGCTGAGGGGAGATCTTATTGCTCTCTACTACTACCTGAAATGAGGTTGTGGAGAGGAGTGTGCTGGCCTCTTCTCCCAAGTGACAGGTACAGGACAAGAGGAAATGGCCTCAAGCTATGCCAGGGGAGGTTCAGGCTGGACAACAGAAAAAAAAAAAAAATCACAGAAAGGGTCATTGGGCACTGGCAGAGGCTGCCCAGGGAGGTGGTTGAGTCACCTTCCCTGGAAGTATTTATAAGACGGGTGGATGAGGTGCTGAGGGGCATGGTTTAGTGTTTGATAGGAATGGTTGGACTTGATGATCCTGTGGGTCTTTTCCAACCTAGTGATTCTGTGATTCACTGCTGCTTTATACCAACACGACAGCAGGGGTAAATATTAATCATATAAATGCAGCATGAGAAAATACAATGCTCTAAGAACCTGCAAGTCAGAACAGTAACATCTGAATTGCAGAAGAATAACCTTTCGTAACACATAAACGGACACTAAGTTTGTCAATCAAAAGGGAGAAAAGACAGGACTGCTTGACAGGGGAGGACTTCAGAGGGTTTTTACACCTTAACCTCAGGACAACACTACTACTCATGGGCCCCATAGTCAGAAGGACAGTTACAAAGAAATTCCCAGACAAACGGCATACAAACTGCATGGTGCCTCACAGGACACAATTCCTCGCCACTTCTCAACCCCAAGCTTTGTGTATTGACCACTGACATGAATACATTACCAAAGATGACAAAGTAGCAACTGAATTCAATAGCCCTACTGCAGAAGTCTGCTTAGAACCTGAAATTCATAACACTGTCAGGCAATACATGTCAATAAGAAAGTGTTAAGAAAAAAAGCACAGGGATACAACTAAAGTGAAAAACAATTTTCAATTTTAACATAGTATACTAGACCTGCACTAAACGTTTCTGGAAGTGGTGGGACCTTTTAAGCATTTTTAGAAAAATGCCTAGGAACCAAAGAAGGACCGGTCTAGACCCAAATTACTTGTCACAGCTTAACTTCTTCAAGAATTTTGTTTCTATTGTTAAGGGAGTTTTCTATACAATTAACTTCACTCTGCAAGCAGAAGCAACAGTTGTGAAGTCTGGTTCTGAGGAGTAACACAGAACTGAATGGACATTTCAGAGAACCCAGGAAAAGGGTAATTTATTCTGCTCTCTTATGAAGCACATTTCTATTGGACTTAGCAGTCACAGCCTTGCTTATTGACATCAACTGCTACAAGTTCTGTAACAATTTACTCAAATTCAACAGCTCTTCCACAACTGGACTCTCCCTCTCTTCAGAAACCGAGTAGCAGGACCATGTTAACAGAAGAAGGTGTGTTACCAGCCTTCCCCAAACCAAGATGCTGAATGAACACTTTGAAGACATACTGGGTCAGACAGACTGCCTTATCAATAAATAAATACAGCACAAAAACATCTCTGATTTTTCATTAACGGTGCTGAAGGTTTCTTCCAGGACTTTACATAACAAGTTATTTGATCCAATCAATAATCACTGAAATTAAGGGGAGTTTCCACCCATTTTTGATAGAAGCAGAACCCATATGTATCTTGTATCTGGTGTTCTGGTCTTTAATCTCAGTCAGATAAAAACTAAGCCCTCACTTGACTGCAAAGAGACCAATCCTCCGAAATTCAGACTGATTTTTCTCTCCATGAGCTGCACCCACCTGCTGCTATGGAAAGTGTCACTGCAAAATGTCAAAAGCACTGTGGGGGAGATCCCAAAGGGCACCAAACTCCCACTGGCTTGCCACGGGAGGTGGAAGCCCAAGCCTTCCTCCATACAT
Organism: Piaya cayana; assembly: GCA_013389865.1. Taxonomy (NCBI): domain Eukaryota; kingdom Metazoa; phylum Chordata; class Aves; order Cuculiformes; family Coccyzidae; genus Piaya; species Piaya cayana. The sequence goes on along the minus strand of WAAB01016725.1, from coordinate 76,464 downwards.
TGGGAGAGCATCCTTGCAAATTAATTAAAGATTACAAAAACCACCATCTCGGGGCTTCAAATCTTTGTGACATGCACCAACAGAAGAACCTTTAAACACCTGTACTAAAGATGGATACTACTGAACGCATTTAGCAACGTACTTAGAACTTTAAAACCCAAACCACTGGTATGTTTGTAAGGTGCTTCATTTCACACATGTTCCTGAAGCCTTAGTCACATAAAATACTTCACAATATAGGCAAGGATACAGTTTATTTTTAAAAGCATTAAATATACAGTCTTCTGCACACTGTGTTGAAAACTAAACCATCAGACACTTAAGAGCAGGTTACTAAGTTTCCCAGCCATTCTAGCAAAATACATTTTTTTAAGATGTAAGACTTGTAAGTGAAAAACATGTAGGAACTGCTGACTAAGTTCTCCAGAGCCAAAGTTCTCCCTGTTGAGCCATCAAGAGTGATTTTTAAAGGAACCAGCATTCAGTTATAATGCCGCCACTTGCGAAACTGCTGAAATCTGCGACAATGATCCACTGCTGGCTGATCACAAGTACCAATAGGAGCTTAGGAAAAAAAAGAGAGCATCTGATTATGAAAACNATCAAAACAAGTGCAGCCAGTAGGCTGATGGAGGTGAATCTCTCCTCCTACTCTGCTCTCATGAGAGCCCTTGGCACAGGAAAGACATGGACCTGTTGGAGCAGTTCCACAGCAGGGCCACTAAAATGATCTAAGGCCTGGAACATGTCCTCTAAGAGAAGCTGAGAGAGTTTGGGTTGCTCATCTTGGAGAAGACTCCAAGAAGACCTTATTGCAGCATTTCAGTACTTAACAGGGGCTTATAAGATACAGAAAAAAATTTAAGCAGGGCCTGTAGCAATAGGACAAGGGGTGAAGGCCTTAAACTAAAACAGCAGAGGTTTAGAGTAGATACTAGGAAATTGGTTTTGCCAAGGGTGGCGAAGCACAGGAACAAGTTGCCCAGAGAGGTGGTAGACGCCTCATCTCTGGAAACATTCAAGGTCAGCTTGGATGGGGCTCTGAGCGACCTGATCTAGTTGAAGATGACCCTGCTTACTGAAGGGGGCTTGGACTAGATTTCCTTCATGTTCCCTTATAATCCAAACCATTCTACGATTATAACGGAACAGTTATACATGGAAAGTTTTGAAGGAAGGAAACAAAATTAATCCTATTAGGAAACTGCCTTGGAGACAACTAAAACCAATGCCATACAGCACGTTTTCTGCTTTCTCCTTGATGGTATGAGGGAAGTGATGCACAGAGAGAAAAGAAACAGGAAAAGACATGGTCAGAAAAGTATTATAACCCTTTTCTTTAGGTGGTGCTTTTTCTTCCTCCCTGTAGGCCACCACTATGGCATAAACTAAAGGGAACAGACGCTATATACTTGGTTGGAAATGAATGCAAGCAAAAGAATTCAGACAGTAAGATACCTCCCCTATGTCAAAATAGACAATGACTATCCTAGTTTCAGGGTTTTATTGTTGTCCCCTTAATTACTGTATGAAGTTAACCTACCTTTCTGGAGTTCTAACCTTTTGACATTCCGAAGGTAGTTTAACTTTTATCAGTCATGCTACAGCAAGAAGTGTTTTTCAGACACCTTTCCACTGAACCAAGACAGTTTCCATTCTTTTTCAATTTATTTTTTAAATTGTAAAATACATTCACAGCTCTAAAACCCAAGAATTCTCAGCTTTTGTGCTAACAGTACAGTTAAGTCAGAACAATACACAGTGCTCCCTTGGTCTATGCTGTAGTGTGAGTGATGGTAAAACATTCAAGATTTTATTGCATGTGAAAACAGGAAGTCCAGGAACATCCATTTATCACCTTGTCTTGAAGAGTAAAATACCGATCCATTTGGGTAGGCGCCCCATCCCTGGAAGTGTTGAAGGCCAGGTTGGATGGGGCCTTGAGCAGCCTGGTCTGGTGGGAGGTGTCCCTGCCCACTGCAGGGGGCTTGGAACTGGATCTTTAAGTTCCTTCCAACCCAAACCATTCTGTGATGCTACAATACTGACAGCACAAATGCTTGATGCTAAGAAGCAACATGGTCCTGTAGAAAAAGCAATACCCTGAGAAACAAGAGACCTGTGTCTCTTACTCAGTCACATTTATTGCAGGGCTTTGAGCAAAAAGGTATCATCCCTTTACCTCCATTTTCTTTCATTGTCTTCGTTTACAGGCTAATTGGATATAGAGGGTGAAGAGGAGAGGGGAGCACTGTAAATGCTTTTTAGCAGGTGCTGCCAATATGAGGCACTTGTGAAAAATACAGTATTTCATGATCTCGTTCTTTGGCCCTGGTGTACCGGCATGTGAGGTCCTTTTCCAACTCCTCTCTTTGTGTTTGCAGATGTCTAGAATGCACACTTGACCTATATTCAGTTTTTTTCAATTCACAGACCAGTAAACTTTGGCTACATTATGTCAGCAGAATTTTCTGTAGCTTCTCAACACCAGAGTAATAAAAGTCTTGGTGAGGAAAGGAGACAACTTCCTTTATTTGCTTCTTCCTCTTTCTCAAATCATTCTCTTTACTTCTACAGGTCTTTGGATTACAGCAAGAACAAGAGAACATAGTCTCCATTCTGCAAGTATTCAACTCCAAGCAAACACCACTAAATTAAATGCTGTATTCAGTAAAGCAGACACAGGTTATTCAGTGCTAAGGAAGCTGCAATTCAAAGGTGAATAACAGAAGTTCTGCTAAACACTATGGAAAGAGCGCATACTTTAATAATTCTTTTCTGCATCTTTAGTCTTGAATTATGCCATAGATGGTTATAAATGCCCTTATGGCTATATATTGGAAAGGGGGAGATTTACACTAGACATAAGGAGGAATTTCTTCACAATGAGGGTGGTGAGGCACTGGCATAGGTTGCCCAGGGAAGCTGTGGCTGCCCTGTCCCTGGAGGTGTTCAAGGCCAGGTTGGATGGGGCCTTGGGCAGCCTGATCTGGTGGGAAGTGTCCCTGTCCATGGCAGGGGGGTTGGAACTAGATTATCTTTGAGGTTCCTTCCAACTCAAACCATTATGTGATTCTATAAGATGCTGTAAGTAGCAGGTAAAGGACACTTCTTAGCAATCAAGTTAAATTAAAGCAAGGGGAAAAAAAACCAACCTATCGTCAAAATTACTAGGAAATTCATATTGCCTCCATTTTCCTCTTTTCTCAGTGACAGAGGTCATTAGTAAGTAAATTGCCAGAAAAGTCCACTAAGAACAGAAATTCTGTCACATCAGGACACAGGTGATATGCTGGGGTTTATGTCACCTTCACTTATTTCTTAAGGTCAATGTTCTTAAGACTTCTTTGTGTATTTCATGGCATAAATACATCCACCTTGACAGAATAGCAAGTGATATTAGCATATGGGAAGCAATATGAGTATGTCAGACATAAAACTCCAGCTACATTTGTTAGGCTTAAACAAAATAACGAGCTTTTAAAGAACTGTCTACAAAAGTCAAATGAGTCCTCTCCACTCTTCCTTAACATCTAGGAAAGAAAACTCAGACCTAACAGTGAGCGCTTGCTCACTCTCTTAGCACAGGTGAACAAGAAGCTACTGTGTCTTTGGTCTCATCAAGTGTTATATGTGCCAGAGCACATCATTTATTTAGGAGAATGGGGACATCACTAAGTGGCACCAGGTCATGCTTTCCTTGCCCTGCACTGGCTTAAGCCCTTCTAATTCACTTTGTCATCCAACCCATGGTTTTCACCACTTGCAAATTTCAATTTTAATTCAATTGTCTCTAGTGGTTTGAGAGAAGTACATTGTTAATTTAATTCAGCCTAGTTCTGTAGCTGTTCAGCAATGAGGAAGGTTAATAAAATCAACCATAGTGTCAATCACAAAGTTCACAGGGAACTGCATTTCCCCAGCAGGTCTGACAGATCTGATATTGTTCACTCATATGTACTGCTGTCTATTTCTTGAGTTTACCTTGTACTTTACAAAAAACAAAGATTCATAGCAGACTATACCAAATTTTCAGCTATATGAAAGTAATGTTAGTAGCAGCCAACATAAACTGCACATGAATTTTTACAACTCTTAAGTCTCTGGTCCCTGTGGCTCTCAAAGTTATTCAGAAGCTTCTCTGAAAACTCAAGTCCTTGTCCATCCCATATAAGGCAAAATTGAGTATTTTACATGTTTCTTATATTTTCAGTAGACTATGCAAATACTGTTGCAGAAAACAAAAGAGAAGTTATGGTTTTGGCTAGTCAGAGATAAGAGATTTCAGAGGCAGAGGCATAGCTTGAAACAGCTAAAGAAGAACACTGGCTGATCATTTCTGCTCACGGAAGCAGGATTGAAAGAATAAAATAATTGTGTTATTCTGCTATTAGGTTTCAGAGTTATGCATCCAAGACAGCAAGAAAGGAAGCCCAAGAGTATTTGAAACATTAGATCAAGTTCTCACTTTCTTTGGATATCCAGACGTTTGTAAAACACTTATAATCAACTGTTCTGAATAATGGGACAATTAGACAACCTCCACTGAAACAGCCATGCCCAATTTTTGCTCAGTCTTTGTGGACAGATGTGAGTGGGGAGGAAAGATGTACACTTGTATTCCTTGAGGATTCAGTCTGCTCCACCTCAGAACTCCATTGTTATGCCTGTTATTGACAGTAGGAAGTTGGCCTTTTTGGCAGGAGTCTGTCAGCTCTGACATGGCAGAGGTTCAAGCTGCAGCTTGGAACACATGTGAGAGCTTAGCCTAGACAGCACTCCGCAGGCAAGGTGAGGTGCATGCAGAGTAACCTGTGTTGTAAGAACCACTGGAATAAACAGTTCAGTGTCACAGAGAAGTGAAATTCCACATAGCTGCCCTCTCAGGAGCCCTCCTTGCATTCCCCACTGAACAGGGAGAGGGAGAACCCTTATGTAATCCATCGGTGAAAGAAAGGTTCTAAAAGGAGAGATGGGTTTTACCGGCTTGACAAACTTTAAAAGGCATGTCACAGCATCAACAGTGCTATCTAATAATGAGGTTCTGCAATTTAGAGCATGACAGCATCTTGCTCCATCAGCATACTTTATTGCTTTCATCCTGCCAAAGTTAAAACATGGCACAGTCCACAGCCTTAAGGAATCTCCCCACATCATGGATTCAATTAGGAGCCCCACTATACATTTGATATGATTTACCATCATCTATTTCAACACCTTTAAAACATTCAGCAATGCAGGAGAAAATACTGTTTTGGTGACTTTCTTCCCAATGAAGGAAGCCTTGAATTTTAGATCCATTATGTTCAAACTGAACCTGAACAATAAATCAAGAAAACTGATCTCAGACTTTAAAGATTTAAATTAAGGGTTGACCCAACACAGTAAGCCAAAGACAGAGTAGAAATGAGATATCATAAATACTATGAGAGGCGAAGCAGGCAAAACATAAGCAGCTGAAAAGGAAATATGTCTGTCTCGAAGACCCTACCATTTCAGGTAACAGTATGGCTTATGAGTAATATTCTTACATTTAGCCACTGCTTCCTCTTTTTTTCCTTTTCATCCCTAAATTCAGCACCTTCATCTGATTCAAAAACTCAGAATTGCTTGCTACGTTGGACAGATTTACTTTCTCTGTTCTATCCCCTGGGCAAACAGTGCTGGGTACTGACAGACATTTCCAGGTCACAAATAGTGCTGTGATTTTCTTGCCATTTTAAGTCTATAAACAGCACAAATGTGCAGCTACTTCAGAAGCAGGATTTGGGCCTGTAAAGGTATGAATAATGCAGAACAAAGCTATTACGTGATAAGAAAGTGGTTCTAAAAAAGATTTCCGTTTTCTGTATTAGGACTTGTGAGGCTTGAGCTCCAATGCCTGCTGTCCCACACAGAGAGGGAGATGCTACGCCTGACACCTCTCCAGGGTGACTGTCCAGTCAACTTACCAGATACTCATTTTCTGCAGTTGATTCAAGTCTGGACCTAAAGAACCAGCTGTTGGTGTTAACTACGCCATGATGCTGTGAAGCATTAGAGTTCTGAAGACTCAACCTTTTCCAGCAAAATGCTGTCAAGACTTTCTTGGCTGGTTGAGACAAATAGTTTAGAGAGCTCATTAAACTCCTCTGAGGTAACCACACTGCCTCAATTTCAGCTGCTGTTCCAGAACAAAGTTGTGTCTTCTTGGCAATTTCTATACTGTTTTCATGCACAAACTGAAAAAGAGCTCCCAGAACTTCCTAATTTTTATTAGCATATGACAAGTTAAGATAGAATAGCACTAATTTGATCTGCCTGGTATCTGAGTGATCTTCCAGTACAACACAGGTTGCCAACTGATTTGTACCCACAGTACCAATCACACAGGCCACTGCAGACACACATCGTCATTAAACAAAACAATAAGGGCAAGTAAGAGCTCACATTACAATCTGGTGGGTTCTACCACCCTGTAACATACCAGAGTCCTGTGGCTATGTCCAGAAAGACAAGCTTAATAGCAATACCTCTCTTCCTGCCTTCTAGAAGGCACAATCTACTTTCCTCCAAGAGTTCAGTATTACAAACTCACCACTGATTTATTTAGTTTACAGCCTAAAGCATCATGATTGGACAGCCATATTAGGACAGACAAATTTTACTGTCAGATTTATCCAGATTCTACAGTCAAGCCATAGCTTTGCCTTTACTGTCTTCCATATTTTACAGCATCACGCTGTTGTATACAGGTAATCCTCTCCCTAGCAGTATCCAACCTAGAAAAGCATAGAACTCAGTTACACCTCTGATAAAATACAGTTACACTATAGACTTGACCTTGCTGTAATTCTAAGGTCATGGCTGAGGCTGTGTGGTGAGGCAGACACAAAACCCGCACTGCTATTGTTGATCTTTTATTCGCATGAATAAGTGACACCAAAGCCATTGAAGCTTCCTGAATCATAGGATCATTAAGGTTGGAAAAAAGACCTCTAAGATCATCAAGTCCCAGCTGCCAGCCCAACACCACTGTGCATACTAAATCATGCCCCAAAGCGCCACATCTACACATCTTTCTGAATGCCTCCATGGACAGTGACTCCACCACTTCCCTGGGAAGCCTGTTCCAATGCTTCACCACTCTTTCAGTAAGGAAATTTTTTCCTAACATCCAATCTAAATCTCCCCTGGTGCAACTTGAGATGCCATTTTGTAGAAGAAAATTTACTCCTAGGCTCACACAAACCTAATACACAGCAAGAGACTGGTTAGAAGTATATATTGCATTCACCAGGTTATATGGCAAACTTCTAACAGCACCAGAAACTGAAGACAAAATCCTCAAGTCCCGCTCTATTTGCCCCCATACCTGAATTTCAAGTCTACTACATGCCTTCTTCATGGATTGTGACTCTTTCTCTGAATGTTCTTTCACTGCAATCATTCTAAGCCAACAGAAGCAGAACTGTGCATACCGTCAACTCATTTTTTTGGTAACAAGATATAAGAGTGTGGAACTTGTTTCTCCATTATCATGTGGCTACATCACGGAGCCTTCAAGAAACCCCCATTAATTTTGGTGAAAATGTCAATAGTTTGCTCTTAGTATGAGCAGGGTGCTGGTTAACCTGTCAATTTAAAGCATTTTTATCTTAACCGAAGGATAAAACAAGGAAGCTGAATGTTTTACAGACACTAAGGATACTGAGCAAATATGTAGATGAAAAAGGACGCACACAGTCCTGTCACCACATTATAGAATATGAGCTTAGAGTAAAGCAATAGATAAAGCCAAACACTGAATAACCGTATGTAGGTCTCCTGAAGCTTTAGAACTGTAGAATCTTTCAGTGGCATCCGTTCAGAGGTATATTTTTCTTAACAAATTCCCAGAGGAGCATGAGGACAGATTCAAGAACAAAACGAAAAAAAAACCACCCAAACCCACAGCTTTTGATTATCAAGCGCAAGCACACATAAGCTGCCTTGGTAAAAGTGACTCTGATCACGTATTATTAATGTCTTTTCCAGTAAGTAATGCTATGAAAATGCAATTAAATAAAATCAAGCGTATTTTAGAATTTTATTGTTCAGTCTGTTTACTGTCCTAAACACTTCCTGATGAGCTTCGTTCAGTTTTAAGTTAATGTCCCAGAAAGAACAATTTGTCCAGGAAATGTGTGAAAAACTTGACTAATTAAGTAATAATTCTATCAAGGATTTTCAGAACACACCTTAGCAAGACAGAAGCCACAACCAACTACAGCAACAGGCTTAAAACATTCAAAAAAACCCCCATTATTCGAGACCATCAATCCCCAATCAATCAAGAAAGCTACCTACATCAGGGAGAGGCATCTCATGAAGTTTTAACCGCTGTTCCATCAGATATAAAAAGCAAAGCAGGGAGACATTTTCAGAGAGCTCCCAGGACAAACCTATTCTACACAATGACTGGGGAAGACTTCTAGGCCACGTTTTATTTCATTTTGGTTGACAAGAGATAACAGTACGCTTGCACTCCACAGTGAAGTTAAACTAAGAGGCCCTCAAGTGCAATAAACAATTGTCACTTAAGATTACTGTACAGACAACTGACGGGTTTGTAAAAGCAAAGGACAGAGAGACTTATCTCCCCTCTTTTCTAGCAGAAAAAGACTTAAGAACTGAAAATATTTAGATTTTCAACAAAATCACAGAATGAATTGAGGACTGTCCAATACAAGACAAACTATCCCTGTAGGAATGCTGCAATTCTAATGACAAGCTTTCAGTGCATTTTAGAAACAGAGAAAACAGGCAGCTTCATTCACTAATGAACACTTGCTGCATAAATATGCAAATCAGCCCCAAAACTAATTAGAGAAAAGACAGGAAGGGTCTTGTCATTACATATTATTCCATAAAAATAACAGAAGAAAATATAAATGAAAGGTAGTCCAAGCTTTACATGTGAGGCTGTGGATGGATCTCAAGGGACCAGTTAAGCCCTGACACACCTGTACAGCTTCACACTGTAACACAGGCATTTACCATCCCGGGAACCTGATCTGCACAGCACACATTCTGCAGGTTACAGCTACCTTTGCATTAACAGGCTTCTGTAGCTTTGTCCATACTTTTCTTCTGTAAGTATTCCTTCATCTTAATCTCTGATATTCTCTAAGTATCTAACATAGACAAGAAATTCATACCTACTAAGCAGAGAGAAAAAGAAAAAAAAATGTATTGTTAAATGTTTATCTCAAATCCAGATGAAAAGACCATCGTTACTCTTATTTCCCCAACAAAATTACTTATAGACTTTTCCGTTACTACTTTTGTTCAAGACAGGGCTTTTGTTAGCAGATTTTTTTTTTGTGAAAAGGGGGAACAGGCAATTGTCATGTCTCTTGCCCTACAGAAAAAAAATTGAAAACCGAACTTTATAATCACTAATTATACCCTTTCACAGTCACAGTGAAGTTGAGACTGATTTTCTTTTGTTATACTTTGGATTAGAACAGGTTTGTAGTCCAATAGCCTATTTTACTTACTTTTCTTTTGTCTTCATCTGCTGGATCAAACCTGAAAATGCCCCGATTCTGTAAAAACAAACACACACAACAAAAAGAATTTTTATTTGCTACATGAACATATGAACAACAGCTGCTAAATATGTGATATCTCCAAAACTGTTATAAACTTCAGGATTCTGGTTAAAATCAGCCTCAGATACTGAGGCCATAATCACATGCATCACATCCTTTCCCGTTCTACCCAACAGCACGAGCAGCTTCAGTAGATGGATCCAACTAACAATTCCACAATTACTACTGGCACAGAACAAGCCTTTATCTGTGGGCTGTTTCTAATGTGGGTTAACAACCTCACACATGACCCTTTATAGCATGAAAATCATTAGCTACAGCCTTGTGTTTTACAAACACCTTACTCCTCAGACTCCTCCCCGAGCAGTTCTTAAAAGCATTTGACTACACTTTGAAGCACCCCAAACCAGAACAACCAGTAGGAACCAAATAAGCCTTACTAGAAAAACTACCAGCTTCCATATTGTGGCAATTTCCAAAACACACTACTGAGGAATTCGTTTCCTTGGTGCAGTTAATGACAAGACAAATATGGTTTAACAATAACTACATATTTCCTGCAGTAATTCCGCTGTAGGAACACTTCCAACAGTAATTTAGTCTAGTACGATGTTGATTTCCTTAAGTATGTTATTAGCAAAGTACTATTTAAATGAGACAATGTTTATTCTGTCATTCAAAATTAAAATCTCTCAATTTCTATGATTCCTAATACACAACTTGCTACATTGCAGAAGTGACTGAAAAACAAAAGCGACCCTGTGTAGCACGTGAGCTGGGCCTCTTTATCTTCCATGTCACAGCCTCACAGTTATATAGAGGTCTTCAACATCTACCCTACCATCAAGGCTTACCAATATCAATTAGATCCTTGCGGACTGTAGGAAAACAATTCCTTTCCTTTCTCTTGCAGGGCTCCCAATAACACTACTGAACCACATAAGTTCAGCAAAATGCTAGCCAAAAGCAGATGAACATTAAACGATGAAATAATAATGAAGAGATGGACATATTTTCTTTTGTAAGTGTCCAAAAATGCTCATGTACAAATGCAATGTAGTGACAGTAAGGAGTCACTGGAGGAACAGGGACTTGGAATAATCATTGCAAATGAGACAGCACAGAGAAGCAAGAACAGACTTATTAAATTCTCTTATTATAGTTATCTACAGCCACTTGCACCTTAGAATGACACTTAATCCTTCCTTTTTTTTTCAATTAAAGCATATTTAATTGGTTATTTGGAAAAAGCTAAGGGAATCTAAAGCCCAGATAAGGCATGGGTAAAGATCTGGAACCTGCAGTATTCTGCCCAGCCTTGGCTGGCCTACAGGGAACAGATTTGAGTTAGCAATGCACTACATGGAAAGACAGATGTAGGAAACATGGCAAACTCACCAAGAAACACAGTAAGAAAATGTCATAACGAGACAGTATTAAAAGATTCCCACTGCACTTCAGTGTAAGTGTTTTACTACACATACAGCTCCAAGTTTTTATTCAAAGTTTTGAAATGCCATAATAGAAGCCACATCAGCTCTCGCTTTGCCCTTGAGAATTCAGCTTAAGCCTAAATAATTAATCTGTAGAAGCTGCTGAGAAGGCGTAAAATCCAGCATGGTAAAATTAATAAATGATGTTCGCGTGCACTTCTTGACTGAATATATTTAACAAAGGGTCCTTTGCAAAAGCAAAGTCAGAAGACAAAAGGTTCTCTCAATCAGAATAATTAAAAAAACCCCACCTAGATGTGTCTAATGGACTATGCAGGGACAGGAGTTGGACTCTATGATCCCGGTGAGTCCCTTCCAGCTCGAGACATTCTACAATTCCAAGATTCTATGACTTCAGAAAAAGTGCCCTGCAGCTACACCAGTCTCTTCATTTGAATTTTCATGCGTAAAGGCAGCCAACATCAAGACTGCTGCTCAAGCTTCTTCTATAAGTTCAAGTTTGAATGAAGACATAAGTTACTGCCATTGTTAGACATAAAACATTGCATGTAAAACAGTAAACTTCAAGCCTTCTCCTAGAGGCTGAAGAATAACCATCCACCAAGCCACAATGATTTGTTTTTTCCCCCAAGAACAGAGCTCAGAATCCTTAACTAAAAACCTGAATGTTTGCAAAAGATGCCAAACTTTCAGCAAATAGTTCAACACAATTGCATTTGAATTACATCCAAAGCCAAACTCTGGGCCAGTACCAGCTTTAGAGACTTGGGTACAAGTCTCAGAAGAGTCTAGGCAAAGGACAGATGCCTACATCATGGGCTCAGACAGGATCTTTAGAAATGGTCTATACTACTCTACTAAGTAGAATCTAGGTGTCAAAATGTCTCTATCAGAGGGAGTGAGTTAAAAAAAAAGAAAAGCCATCTAACATCTAGCTCCAGTTCAATTTCCATTTCCCAATGTCACTGAGAAATCCTCTCACGACTCAGCATACGTGAGATTGTAATAGCAGTAGACATTAGGTACTCTTTAAAACCCATCAGCATTAAAAGCTCAACCTTTGGTAGCTCTGCTTTTAGCAGTCTCCCATTCCAAGTGGAGAAGTGGGCCTGTGAGAACCTCATGAGGTTCAACAAGACTAAGTGCAAGGTCCTACACCTGTGTCGGAGCAATCTTTGTTTTCAGTACACTATGGCAGGTGATGTGATTGATCTTTCCTCTGCAAAGAAGGACTTGGGGGTGCTAGTCAGTGAGAAGCTCAACATGAGTCGGTAGTGTGTGCTCACAGCCCAGAAGGCCAGCTGTGTCCTGGGCCACATCAAAAGAAGCGTGACCAGCAGATCAAGGGAAGTGATTCTGGCCCTCTATTCCTCTTTTGTGAGACCTCATCCGGAGTACTGTGTCCAGTTCTCAAATTCTCCATATAAGAAGGATATGGAGCTGTTGGAACGAGTCCAGAGGAGGGCTATAAGGATGATTCATGGGCTGGAGAACCTTCCCAATGAGGACAGGCTGAGACAGTTGGGCTTATTCAGCCTGGAGAAGAGAAGGTTCCAAGAAGCCTCACAGCAACCTTCCAATACCTGAAAGGAGCCTACAAGAGAGCTGGAGAGGAACTGTAATAAAGGCTTGTGGTGACAGGACAAGGGGGAATGGATGTAAACTGGAGAGGGGCAGATTTAAACTAGACATTAGGAAGAATTTCTTCACCATGAGAGCGGCGAGGCACTGGAACAGGTTGCCTGGGGGAAGCTGTGGATGTCCCACCCCAGAGGCATTTAAAGCCAGGTTGGACGGGGCCTTGGGTAATCTGATCTAGTGGATGTCCCTGTGCAGGGCAGGGGGTTTGGAACTGGATGATCTTTAAGGTCCCTTCCAACTCTATTCTATGATCTTATGATTTTCCCTTTGCTTGGCCAGAAACACTGAAAAAATCAGGTGAGGTTTGGCAGTCCATGTTAGCCACATCCACTACCACTGCAGAGCTGCTTCTCTGCACATTGACACGGCTGCTGCTGGCAAAGGCCTCTTCCCCACACTGCAGCTGGACCAGGACACAAAGGACTGACCACCCCAAAGGCCAGAGCCTCAGGTAGGTGAGCAGGTGCACCATGTTGTTATCCTAGAAACTTTAGCATTATCCTGTTCAGCTTCTTCCAAGAGCTACAGGTGGATTAATAGACTTTTGAGGTGAATATACCCTGTGGAACAGCTATTTTCACAGCTTGATGGCCAACCATAGAATGGTTCAGGTTGGAAGGGACATTCAAGATCATCCAGCTCCAACCTCCCTGCCATGGGCAGGGACATCCACTAGATCAGATTACCCAAGGCCCCATCCAATACCTCCCACCAGACCAGGCTGCTCAAGGCCCCATTCAACCTGGCCTTGAACAATTCCAGGGAGGGTGCAGCCACAGCTTCCCTGGGCAACATGTTCCAGTGCCTCACCTCCCGTATAATGAAGAATTTATCCATAGTGTCTAATCTAAACCTTCCCCTCTCCAATTTAAAGCTATTCCCTCTTGTCCTCTTGCTACATGGCATTCTAAAAAGTCCCTCTCCAGCGTTTCTGTAGCCCCTTCAGGTACTAGAAGTCTGCTATAATGTCTCTCGAGCCATCTCTTCTGCAGGCTGAGCAACTTCAACTCTCCTCATAACAGGCGCTCCAGCCCTCTGATCATCCTTGCAGCCCTTCTCTGGACCTGTTCCAAGAGTTCCATATCCTTCTTACGCTGGGGATTCCAGAACTGGACACAGTACTCCAGGTGGGGTCTCACGAGAGCGGAGTAGAGGGGCAGAATCACATAATCACTGGGCTGGAAGAGACCCACCGGATCATCGAGTCCAACCACTCCCACAAAACACTAAACCATGTCCCTCAGGACCTCGTCCACCCGTAACTTAAACACCTCCAGGGAAGGCGAATCAACCACCTCCCTGGGCAGCATATTCCAGTGCCTAATGGAATCACCTCCCTCGCCCGGCTGGCCACACTTCTTTCGATTCAGCCCAGGATACGGTAGCCTTTCTGGCTCTAAGAGCACCTTGCCAGTTCACATCGATCTACTTCCCAGCCACCACCGCTAACCTGCTACGCTGCACACCAGGTGTGTAAAGCAGAGGCAAGACAGAAGGCGTGGAGCACCAAGCCTGACAATGGGCTCGATCAACTCACGATGCCGCTGGCTCTACGCTCCCTTCGGCGCTGCCCTCGCCAAGTGTCCTGGCGCTGCGGTGGTGCCCACGGGCCGGGCTACACCCGGGCGGCAGCCAAAGCGGTGCCCGGGGCTCCGGCAGTCGGAGGCGCGGGGCTGGGACCCCGCACCAGCCCCGGGTCGGGGTTGAGGGACGGGGTGAGGGGTAGAGCCGGGGCGGGGTGAGGGACAAGTTGGGGGGGAGCCAGGGCCGGGGTTGAGGGACAGGGGATGAGGGGTAGAGCCGGGACGGGGGATGAGGGGGGAAACTGGGATGGAGATCGGGGAGGGGAAGCCAAGACGGAACTGGGAAAAAGCGGGGGAGCTGGAAAAATTGGGGCGGAGGGGAGAGCTGGGAAGAGTAGGGGGAAACGCCGGGATGGGAAGGATTAAGGGGGAAAAGCCGGAACGGGGGAAACCGGGACGCGGGGGGCCGGGAGGGGGCGGATGGGGAGACGGGACGGGGAGGGTGGGAGGTGAGGAGGTGGAAGAGGAGGCTGCCTTCCCTCCCGCCCCGCCGCCCCGTTACCTCCTCGTTGTACCGCGCCAGGACGCGCTCCACAGCCTCCTCGCCGCCGCTTCCCTCCACGGCCGCCAGCACGGCGCCCACCTCCATGTCCGCGCCCGCCCCGGCCGCCGCCCCGCCGCGCGCCCCACCATGTGACGCTAGGCGACCCTCCCCCTGGGCGGGCGGGAGCTCGCACGCGATTGGCTGGAGAGGGAGGCCGCGTGCGCTTCTGAGCTCTTCTATTGGCTGTCTTCCTGCCGCCGAGTAAAGACTACGTCTCCCAGCGTGCCAAGCGAAGGGGCGCTCCGACGGGGTCCACGGGCCTCTTGCCGCGGGGCACGATGGGTGATGTAGTCCGCGTTGGGCGACACCGATCGACGCGGGGCGGGATGAGGACCAGGGGTTCGAGCCCCACGCCGGCCAGTAGAGAGCCCATGGGATGCTCTGTGCAGATGACACCGCGACACGTCCCCTCCTCGTCAGACTTTGTCATAGCGTCTGCCAGCAGAACAAAACTCTTGTTCTCAAGTCTGAGCCACCAGAGTGGTGGTGGGACACGAATATTCTCCATTGCCATTTGGGCTAGTGGTTGGACTGGGTGATCCGGGAGGACTTACAAGCCGTATGAGAAGTGGCTGAGCGAGTTGGAATTGTTTATCCTGGAGAAGTGGAGGCTGAGGAGAGACCTCATTGCTGTCTATAACTACCTGAAAGGAGGTTGTAGAGAGGAGGGTGCTGGCCTCTTCTCCCAGGTGACAGGCGACAGGACAAA
>WAAB01016725.1:0-60871 GCA_013389865.1 Piaya cayana | reverse complement strand
TGCCAGTTCCAAGCCCCTGTTGTGATTTGCTGGAGGGGTGGTGGGAGGGGAGGGTTGGGCTGCACCAACACAGCCAGGTGAGAGTCAGCGCTAGCGGAGCAAAGGTGAGCTGTGTTGCTGAAGTGCTCTGCAAGACCTGATGTTTACACTATAGCTGAGAATATTCTGTGGTATTTCCATATTCAGAGTGCCCTATAATCAAAATTCGCTGTCAAGATAGAAAGCAACATATTGAAGTTAACAGAAAAAGCACAATAATAAAACTTCAGAGGGGACTGCAGTCAGTATCTCCTTGAAGAATTTATACCTTCAGCAGCAATTCAGGACTTGCTTCGTGGTCATAAAGAGAAACCTTCAACAGAATCATAGAACCATTTGGTCAGAAAAGACCTTTGAGGTCATCAAGTCCAGCTGAAAATGTCCTCTACTAAACCATATCCCTGAGCACCTTCATCTACCTCTTTCAAATACCTTCAGGGATGGTGATTGAACCACCTCCCTGTGCAGCCTGTACCAGAGCCTGATAAACCTTTCAGTTGGAAACATTTTCCTGATGTCTAATCTGAACCTCCCCTGGCACAAACTAAGGCCATTTCCTCTCATCCTATCACCTATCACTTGGGAGAAGAGACCAACATCCACCTCTCTACAATCTCCTCTTAGACAGTGACAAGGTTTCCTCTCAGCCTATTTTTCTCTAGGCTAAACAACTCCTGTTCTGTCAGCCATTCCTCATAAAGTTTGTTCTCCAGCCCCTTCACCAGATTTGTTGCTCTTCTCTGGACTTGCTCCAGGATCTCAATGTCTTTCTTGTAGTGAGATGCCCAAAACTACATATGGTATTTGAGCTGTGGCCTCACCAGGGCTGAGTACAGGGGAAGGATGTCTTCCCCAGTCATGCTGGCCACACTGTTTCATCTCACAAAGGATCAGTTCCTTGGTGGAAAATACCAGAGAGACAGGAAGTTTTCATCTGAAGGTGGACAGTGGCTCCAAAAACCACTAAAGATCTTAAGATGTATTGTCATATGTCTCCATGTGTCTAAGATGCAGATTCAAGCTAGGATCTGAATTTTCTGGTTAGGGGTTTCTTACCATAGTGGGTTGAACTGAGATATAAAACCAGAACCATCCAGTTGTTGGACAGCAAGGAGTAATAATATCCAGCCTTAAGTGTGTAACCATCTTTTCTGAGTCAGATCCTTGCACAGACTAATGCGACTTTTGGGATAAACCCAGTAAAAAATAAACCCTTATAAATCTACAATTGTTTGTTTCATATAGAATTCTATCGTAAAGTATAAGCCTGCTTAGATGTAGCTCACAGCACAGCAAAACCACCCATTTTACTTGTACTTTGCCAATTACTTTTTTTCCTGATAACAAAAACCTAAGAAATAAAGACTAGAAAACTGTTACTGCCCTTTAAAGGCACATTGTTGTTCATCATCAGTGTGTGTTAGTTTCCACTTTCAGTAGCATATGAAGGATTAGGATTTCATTGAAAGACGGGGACAGAATAAATTGCATCCTCTACCAAAGAACTGCTGGACCTTTTCAGATGGGTGCATACCATGAGCCCTTCCCATGTTAGTCAGCTTTATCTAAACCTTCCAAAGCAATGTCTGCCCCTGAATTTCATGGGTTTCAGGGTCAGTCACAACAGAATTGTGAGCCTGGGGAGGTCAGAGGCCATTTTTGTCAAAGGGTAGTGACCTTAGCAGCAAGAGGTAGCCTGACAAAAACAGGATTCATGCTAGTGAATGGAGTTCTCACTGCTCTTCCCCCGCTGAGTCTTTTTTCTACCAGGTAATGAAAAATCTTGAAGAAGTGTAATGGATTTTTACATGCCTACATACATGCATGTTTGTGTGTGGATATACATCTAGTTTAAAATATTATTTATGTTAAGTTAGTTATGCTATAATAGATAATATTAACATATATTATATTGTATATATTACACTTACCTATCTTTAATGACATATTTTAGTCCATGGAAAAAATCACACTTTTAATAAAATGTGTATTTGTTGTGAGGACAGAAAATGAACAACAAAAAAGGGAAAGGGAAAATGAAAGGGAAAGGGATAGGGAAAGGGAAAGGGATAGGGAAAATGAAAAAGAAAAGGAAAAAGAAGAGAAAGGGAAAGGAAAAGGGAAAGGATGGGAAGGGGATGAGAAGGGAAAGGGATGAGAGAGGAAGGGAAGGGGATGAGAGAGGAAGGGAAGAGGATGAGAGGATGGTGAGGGAAGGGGAAAAGGAGATTAAATGGTTTGGCACATGGTATAAAAGTTCCTTAGGAAAGATTTGTGTGGTAACGTATTCACTATATATACACGTAAATGCCCATCCGGGCAAAAAGCAGCGGTTTCAGTTACCATGGTCAAGGGAAGGACTTAATTACCAGCCTGCAAACTCTGCCAATTTGTACTAGCATGATTTAAGAGATTCCTGTGTCTAACAGCCATTCTACCCAGGGGTTTCCATTCTCTTGTGACCCACTGCACTCCNCCTGGAGGTGTTTAAGGCACGTGTGGATGAGGTACTGAGGGGCATGGTTCAGAGATTGGTGTGAATGGTTGGACTCGATGATCTGGTGGGTCTCTTCCAACCTGGTGATTCTGTGATTCACAGTCTGGTATTTTCCCCTGTAACCTGAAAGCTATAGTGGATTGTATTAATATGGTAGGTTCTGGCTTGCAGTGGTTGAGAAGGAGGCATGGTTTCCCTTGCAGTGCTTCTGATGGTGACCTCTATAGAACTGCATTCAGTAAGCTATACATAGCTGTCCATAACTGTTCAGTTTAAATTTCAAAGCCCTTGTCAGGAAGCTGTTCAAAGGTAGTTGGAAGTGCACATTCACAGTGCTGTGGCATCAGCACATTTCTAAATGAATTTTAGATAGAAAAAGACAAACTGTGGACATTCTTTTGCAGAAGGCTTTTGAAGCCCTGTCTGACTGGTGATGTTCTGTGGTTCTTTTTTATGATGAGCTTTGTGATGCAGCTGTTGGTCAAAATTCCCTCCGCAAGGATTTTGCACGTAGTGTTGTAGTTCTCCACTCTGGAAAGCCTTTGTTATTCTGAGGCTGACGCTGTGTCCAATATCCCTCCTCTCTCAGTCTCCCTGAGCTCTTGAAGTCAGAGTAACTGAGTTGTCCCCAGATATGCTGAAGGATACAGCACGCTTGTATACTAAACCAGTCTCATTTTTAACCTCTCTTTCAGTCAACGGGTACTTAATTTGGTTTAACAAGTTATTGCAAAAAATGTAGGAACTGCTTCTGGCTTCCATCAAGTGCTGCTGGGATTCACCTCCATCCTGATCCTTCTGAAGGCCCAGCTTTGAGTTACAGGTTTGTTCTTCCCACAAATGTCTCGCCAATGCATCTGGTCCTTGGAGATACTGTGGCACATCATGGCTAATCATGTAATGGGAGATAATTCAGTATTCTTGTAAATGAGTGAACAAGGCCACAGTGGGCTCTTGGCAGATCCCATGCAATGCAGAGATCTGGAATTTGTTGGGGAAGTGAAAGTGGGGGTTTGTATTCTAGTGACTCTACTTTTCCTATACAAATTTATCACAGTTTTGATGAGACTGATATCTTTATGCTTGTTAATAATTAACAGGCCAGAATGGATGCTTTGATTTAAACATCTTCAATAACAAAATGCAAAGTAGAACTTCAGTCTCAAACACATCAAAACTCCAGCTGCTAAAGACTGGCCACTGCCGTGTTTTTGAAAATCCCACCAGGACCTTGGCTGAATGCTTAAGAGCCTGGACACTTGCCAGACCTGCCCTGGAACACCATCCCTCTCTCAATCCTTGCAGATTGCCAGCTCATTTCAGTAGTTACTTTAGACTCCGAACTCCCACCAGTTTACCAAGTAGTTAAATATACAAGGTCTGAGAATGCTGCCACTTTATTTACTCACCTAAGAAAAAATGACTTTTCCATTTCCAGTGGCCACACATTTGTTACAAGATACTGTAAAGAAGATGGCACATCTTACCTGCTTCAGTGAGTGCACTGGTTTTGGTATCAAAATCTGTTCATAGCCTTCAACCTTGAGCCCTTTCTGCTGAAAGCACAGGTGTAGGACTACTAATATGCTATCAGTTATTTATGTTCTCAAGCCTTTCATTGGATAAAAGCATACCTTTTTAAAGGTTTATTTCTGTATTTAAGTAAATTTAAATGGTATCTATTTAATGTCAAGAACTTTATTTGAGTGTGAAAATCCCTCATATATCTTGCACAACAGCACAAATAACACTCTTGTCCATTTTAGGCATAGACATGGTTCTCATCACACTGGGTGCTATCAAAGATTTTATTTACAAAACAATTACTGAAATGTCTGATGTCATAGTTCCATTTATTTATTTCTTACCCATAGGGTAATAGGTCCACCACAATTTCTTGGTGCATTTTATAATACAGAAGAAAAAGCTATGTTAATAAAATCTAACAAAACCTCACAAATAGCTACAAATCCGACAGAAAATGTCTAAGAAAAATTCTCCCCAAAATACAATACATTTTTCCACACATACACAGTACAGAATAAGTTCAAAGGCACAGCTTTGAATTTTGCTTTTGTAGAAGTATATAGAATTATCACCACGTGAAGGAATTGAGAGAACATTTTCATACCTGTCAATAGGTAATTAAATGAATAATCATGTTTGCATTGTCATTCTCTTTACATAATTGCTTCATATCATCATATTTAACATATGTGGCTCTGAATCCAAAATCTTCCTAGTTCCCAAGTCCCTTCTTTAACCGTGTCATTACTGACCAGAGAAATTAGACTTTTCCAGATTGTGCAAACTTAACACAAATACATATATAATAAGAACAATAGTCAACTTAAGGCAGTGTATAATTAAATGCTACATGTCTTTTCTTCTCTTTTGTAAAAATCAAACTTAGTGGATCAACAGAAAGGTGCATCAATATACAAAGTTAGGTGTAAACTGAAACCTACAATACCACATCTTTTAAGGAGCCAGGTGGAGGAACTGATATGAACAAGTGAGGACTTGACAGAATGTTTTTTAAGGAATGCATTACAAGCTTGAAAGTAGAAGAGATGTCAGAGTTTTGCTGAGGGTGAACTTCCTGTCTTTAATTCAAATTATAAATAGGTCCCGTTCCACTACTTTTTTTGTAAGACTCATTAGCATTTGTCAATAAGGGGCTGGGGGGGGGGGCAAAAATGGCTCGCTCAAACTGACATCACACAGGGCTGGCCCACATGCCAGAATTCAAGAAAGGCACAGATTGGCCCCATAAGTGGTTTAGAATAGCACAAGAATCTTTTTCGGCTACAGGAATATTCAGTCATACTGGTCTGCAATCTGCCCACATTATAAACTACGTTTATCTGCCCAGGATCTTCTCCACCTTCACCTCCCTTGGAGAAGGTCCATGAAAAGTCCCACAGAACATGAAGTTTTTAGAACTCTCTTAAGTATATGGGCTTAGCCGACACCAGTCATTTTCATTTAGCCCAACCTGTGGTGGCTTCCCCATTGATGTAGGCAAAGCCAGGAAAGTGTTGCATGTGCTCATATTCAGAATTTCTGCGTGTAGTCAAGGGGGTGTACATGTCACTAGAATTTCCATATCTTGAGGAGTGCATGGATGGGCTTGTGTAGCAGGAGTTTGCAGCTGGGACCTCCGGCCAGCGAGGAGTCACTGGTGTGGGATGCAGCCTTGGAGTACTGCTCATCAAACAGGGCTCCATTCTTGATGTTGGGCTGTTGAACGGGTACTACAATAAAAACAAATTAAAGAATTAACTACCACATACTTAATTTTAAAATAAGGGCTGGTAGCATGAATTCCTTGTTTAAGAAAACCAAAATCATACGAATTAGCAACCCTCCAACAACTGGGTAATGTACTGAAGGTAGAGTATCAGATAACCCAAGCCCAGTCAAACCAAAATGTCAGGGTAGGTCTTGCAAAGCAGTCACTGCATTTAAATATTTAATCAGTTTGTCAAAGAGCTAAGTGCTGGCAGATGTATCTGGGAGCAGAAAAATAATTGAATTAATCTAATCGTTTCCTCACAGCTTTTACTTGGAAACTTATTATTCAATAAAAACTCCCCACCAGAGTATAAAATGTGCCAACTCCTTCTCCCTCAACTGAGTTTTGAGGGAGGAGAGCAAAAGGATCTTTATTACTGGAAAGATGTCTTGTTTTTAAAATGTCCGCAGGCCGTCCTACCAGTTTATGCCAAAAAATAACATGCTTTGTCCCCAGAGCTAGCAGCTGGTTGGAGCACTTTTGAAAAGAAGCAGGTGAAGAGGAATCTCTCTATTTCCCAGCTGTTCATAGTGACAGCTGGACACTAGAAATCAAAGAAGTTTGACAAATACATCCCGCTAAAGAGAAGTTGTGTTGAGGATAGGATTGGTAGGAAAAAACAACTTTTGCCCTTTATAGTCACTTGCTCAGCAACAGAAAGTAACCTGGAATTGTGAGTGCTTGCTTAACTTGTATTTATCTTATTGCCTGTCTTGTAGGAGCAGATCATAGAACCACAGAATATATAAGGATTTGGATTGGAAGAGATCATGAAGGAAATCTATTCCAACTCCCCCTGCAGTGAGCAGGGACATATTCCACTAGATCAGGTTGGTCAGATGCCCATCCAACCTGACCTTGAGTGTTTCCAAGGATGGGACATCCATCACCTCTCTGAGCAATTTGTTCCAGTGCTTCATCACCCTCAATGTGAAAAATCTCTTCCTAGTATCTAGTATAAACTTGCCCTTTTTTAGTTTAAAACCATTACACCTCATCCTGTTGCTACAGGCCCTGCTAAAATGTTTTTCCACTTCTTTCTTATAAGCCTCCCTTAAGTACTGGAAGACCACAATAAGGACTTCTTGGAGTCCTCTCTTCTCCAAGCTGAACAACCCCAACTCTCCCAGCCTCTCTTCATAGGCGAGGCGTTCTGGGCCTTTGATCATTTTGATGACCTTCCTCTGGATCCATTTCAACAGGTCCATGTCTTTCCTGTGCTGAGGGCTCCAGAGCTGGATGCAGTATTCCAGGTGGGGTCTCACCAGAGCAGAGTGGAGGGGCAGAATCACCTCCTTGACCTGCTGGCAACAATTCTTTTGGTGCAGCCCATGATATGGTCGGTCTTCTGGGCTGCAAGCACACATTGCTGGCTCATGTCGAGCTTCAGCATCTCTGTGCTGCCCTCTTATTATCCTTTGCATTGTGGAGATGGTTAGGAACCCTGTTCCCCTTGACCAGCCATGAATCTTCAGGGCTTCCACATTTTATATACACAGAGATATACCTTTTCTACAAAAAAAGTCATAAAGTTTATGATCTTGGATTGTTTGACACTGCGATTTTCTCTTAACTAGAAAGCTGTCACCAATGTGGGATTATCACTTCTTCTGATGCTTGCAAGCTATGTGCCAAAATTTCACATGGCCAAGGATTGTAAAACCCTTTCTCCATGTTTTGGAGACTAAGAGAGAGAAGAACTGCTCTAGTTGCTCCTAGGATGGAGATAGCAGTGATTCCCAAAGGGTCTCATTACATTACTCCACGGCCAGATGGGGCTGAGCTCAATCAGTTGCATAAGTGGTCTCCAAAGCAATTACAGCAATGCCTCCATGAGGAGTTTCTGCTGACTTTTTCCTGATTGCAGCCAGGAAGACAGCCCTGCCTTGGCAAACATATTCAGAGTTCACCAGCCTCAGGCAGCTCAAAAGCCTCACGCTGGCCACTCCTAATTATAGAGGAGAAAGAGAACACTCTTTTTGACCAACATACTGTAGTTAGTGACTTAGCATATTCCACAGTGTCCTGGGGAGACAGGACCATTAGCAGATGACAAGGAAGACATCAAAGCTGTATGATGAATTATTTAGCACATGCTTCTCATTGCTTCAGAGACTGGATTTACCTATGCAATCAGCTGCAGCATCGTACTGGAATGTCAACACTTCCATTGGTACTGCTAATAGAGCTATCAGAATAAGCTGTATTGGCAACACTGGCAACAAGACTACATACAATTGTCTGAAATTCCATCTTCACCCCAAAGAATGGCTTTTCAGTAGGAAAATTCAGCAGAACTCAGGCACTGACTGCAGAAAGCCTTATATACCTTTGCAGAGGAATCAAATTTTCAGACTTGTTGGCTTCCCAGAAGCAGCTTTTGCTGAAGATAAGAGCTGCCAGTGCACTCTGTCAAAAGACAACCAACCTGCAAGTGTTATAAGTCAACATAAGAGGTTCCAGAAGAAGTTGAACAATTTCCATATTTTTAATGTTTGGGAAACTAGCTGATAGAATTAGGATGCAGCTTTCCATGTCTTTACTGGCAATACATGAAAGTCATTTTCATGCTAGTGCCTGCTGACTGCCTTCACCTGAACATCTTCATGAGCAAAGCTCATAATGAACACAGAGGAAACAAGTTGTCTTTTGATTCACTGTAGCTTTAGAGTTGAATTCATCTCATCTAACTTTATTTATCAAAAAGTCAGGCATCAAATAAAAGTGAGTTGTCTGTGCTCTGATTAAAGACAGAAGACGATCAGTCCTCAGAAGATGTCTCTTCTCTTTCTTCTGCTACATGATGCAATCTATTGTTTATGTTGACTCAAGTTAAATAAAAGTCCCATTTCTATAGTTGTCAAATCCATAGGTTGTTTCTCTCAAATGATTGTAACAAAATTCCTTGAGATGATAGGAGTTTGGACCAGGATGGATCATTGGAGAAAAACACACAAACAATACATTTTCAACTTATTTTTTCCTGTATGTCACCTTTGGATCTGCAAGATGTAGGCTGAGATAGAAACATTCTTTGTCTTCAGTAGTGTTTTATGTGATGCTAATTAGCGTGGTCTTTGCTTTTATTACCCATTGATCTATACCTGAAACCACTGTAGATTCCTACACTAAAGAATATACTTACATGAGATTATTCTAGGCTTTTGCACCAATTATGAACATATCTTCTTCCAAATATGATAATCTGTCTGCTCTGTTTTGAACCATAACAGATTCCTTTGCCATTCTGACTCAGTGGAAATTTCCTTTGAGGCTGTGAAACTGAGGTTGTGACTTATAACAGGGCAATTACTTGCTTTCATATCCCTTACAAATACCAAGAGAGAGACCTGGCTTCATTCAGGGTAGTTCACTGCTAATAATTTGTAGACTACGAAACTTTCTTCCAGGAGCAAGAGAAACAAAATGAACCCTGGGAATACCATGCTGGGTCTCCTGTTTGTACATGGCATTATGTGGGGAGGCCACATAATTTCTTTTAGGTACTTTGGATAAAAAAAATGTGCTGTTTGGGGATTGAAACTTTGGCTTCAAGAATGAACTTCAAGATGCACTGAAAAAGAAAGCAATCCTCCTCCTGTCTGCAGCCAAGAGGCCATGTTAAGGCTTACTAAGAAGGCAGGGCTAATGGCTGTGCATGAGGGGACAGGATACAGCGTGCTGCTTTTCCTTTTCATCAAACGCACCCAATGCAGCTGTGTTTATGAATGTGTCATGAATGCGAAAAGAATAATTGCTTGAAAATAACATGAACCCTAAATATCCAGTATTTTACAATAAATTCAGTTATGACTGAATGCGAGATGGAAAGTTTTGTAATGGTAGGTCAGCTAATCGCAAATGAGTCAGTGACTTCTTTTTCCCTACAGTGAAGAGACTATTGAAAGACAATATTTTTAAAGTACTCGTTGGCCCCTGCCTGACTATTAACTCACCCAATGAAGCATCTATTCAGCCTTGTTGGAGTGTCCAAAGCGTAGCCATCTGGGCGGATGCCTGCCCATGCTGCCTGAATCACCTTTCACACTCTACATCCGGTTTAATGAAGAGTGCTTAAGCATGCTGAACTCAAAACACTGGGGCCTAGTGATCTTTGCCAGATATAAAAGCGACATTTGTTGGAGGGCTCTTGACAGGAAATTACCATTTTCTGGGTTAACTCACACTTGCTGCTACTGCTGCTGTCGGACCTAGACAAGAAGCCCTTCAAGTCTGGGAGACTTTGAGCAGATTAGTGTTAAGGCCTTGCCCAAAAATGTAAAATTAATTCAATTTCTTTTAGTATTATTTTAGAAAATACAGCATTAAATATGTCCTCCCATGAAGTGAAGACTGGGTACCCGCAGTGTGAGGATAGAGAATAATCTCCTTATTCTTATCCTCAGACCACTGACTGATTATGCACAGAGGTGAAAGGTGTCTCTGTGCAAACAGCAAAATATTTTCCTTATGAATGTGGCTCTGACTTTACATTACATTAGCTCACCCTTTTGCAGAATACTGTAAGTTAATGTGTGTTAGCCACTTCTTTAGGACTTGCAAATAACTCATACCAGAAATAACAGCAATTGTAAAGAAATGGACATAAATTCACTTCATAAAAATATGCTTAAAATCTAAAAAAAGACATAATCAAAACTACTGAGTGATAACATCTCTATAACCCCCAATGTGATCCTTTTCTTNTGTGGCTCTGACTTTACATTACATTAGCTCAGCCTTTTGCAGAATGCTGTAAGTTAATGTTGTGTGTTAGCCACTTCTTTGGGACTTGCAAATAACTCATACCAAAAATAACAGCAATTGTGAAGAAATGGACATAAATTCACTTCATAAAAATATGCTTAAAATCTAAAAAAACACATATTCAAAACTATTGAACGGTAACATCTCTATAACCCTTAATGCGATCCTTTTCTCTACAAATTGAAGCTTATTGAACTTGCCAAACAGGTTGGGTGAAATTTTCAAGTCAACCTAGGTGGCTTTTGTACTTTCAGGAGTGGTATTTGGAGCTTCATGAAAATGTTATTTGTGATTATTTAAAAAGCAGATAAGGCATCTGTTTCCTGTTGCATTCAACACATGATTACATCAATTATGTTCTAATGATCTCAATTCTGTTATGAAGCTGTATAGAAAGGAAAGATGATTCTCATTGCATCGGTGGGATTTGGACAGTATTTTTTTCTTTCCGTCATTACTAGCAGCTCAGTGGCAGAGTGGTTATTTAGAAGGAAATATTATGAATTTTTACTGTGTACGTGTGTGCGGGGAAAGATTTTTTCTGCTTTTTAAAATTTTTTTTTAAGCAGATAGACTAGAACAATGTGAATGGACACTAAGGCATGTCTGGGAGAGGATTTCTTAGGCTCCTCTGCTGTAACAAAAACCATAGAATCATAGTATTGTTAAGGTTGGAAATGACCTCTAAGATCATCAAGTCCAACCACCAGACCAACACCACTGTGCCTACTAAAACATGTCCCAAAGTGCCATACCTACAAGCTTTTTTAACTCCTCTAGGGTTGGTGACTCCACCAGTTCCCTGGGCATCCTGTTCTAATGCTTCACCGCTCTTCCAGTAAAGATTTTTCCCTAATATCCAGTCCAAACCAGTTACTACTTTCTTCCCATATTGCCTTTTGTAAATCCTGCTGTAGAGGCAAATGAAGGGAAATGAAAACATGGTTGGGTAGAACTGCGGCGTGCAACATTGCACATTGAAACCAAGCAGTCTTGTAACTCATAAGGTATTTCTGGGAAATTATGTGACACCACTGCAGTTGTCAGAGCAGGTTGCGGGAGTCAGAGTACAAACATTGCTTCAAGGTCCTTAAACTATGGCCCAGATGCAGTGCTCTTTATGTCTGAGAGGTGTAGACCCAGCCTAATACATAACAGCAGATTCTAATACTTCAGCATTTTTCTGATTGGTTTGTTTTGTCCAGATCATGGAAGTAAACTGCTCTTCATAAACCCAAACTGACAACAACACAACAGCAGCACAAACACTTGATGAAACAAATGTGCTCCTTCCAGTCACAGAAGTTGATTAGTGCCTTTTGAGGATCCTGATTGTACTCCTGAGAACAACAGGAGATAGCTTAAAAGAAGCAGAAAAAACCCCCACACTTGTCTTTAAGGTGGGAACTACATCTCAAGGAACAAGAAGGGAAACACTGCTTTGCCACTTCTACGGCTCTCTGTTAAGTACGTACACCTGCAATTTGCCATTTGGAGATGGTTGCTCTGTCTTGGAAGTGAAAGGAAGAGAAGGTAAAATAAGACTGAGAGAACAGGGTGTTTGTGTGCCCTCCTTGACTATGCCTGCCCTGNGGAAGAGAAGGTAAAATAAGACTGTGCAGCATAAGATGTAGGAGCGCTTCCCAGATCTAAGGGGCTAATCTGGCAGCTTGTTGACTGAATCCCTCCTACCTCCTCTGACAACAGGTTTGCATAGGAAGGCTGGAGGGGAGCTGCAGCTTCACCAGGTTCCCTGATCAGCACAGCTGAGAGAACAGGGTATTTGTGTACCCTCCTTGACTATGCCTGCCCTACACTGCACCTGCAGTACTTAGATAACTCCTGTGTATAAAGCATCCGTCACATTGTGAGAAACTAAACAGATTATAACTCTTAAGTCTGGAAAAGAGGTAACAGGAAGAAGGTGAGGGGAATAATGCAGACCTAGAACTTCTTGAATGGTGAGAGTAGATGAACGGAGAATGAATATTCCCTATTCCTCATCACCCAAAACCCCATGGGGCATCCAAAGCAGTTATGAAATAGAAAGCTTAAAATTAACAGGAGAATACAAGTTTCATGCAACCCACCCCTAAGTCTCCAAGCTCTACAAAAGAGCTCAAAGAACAAAAAAGCTCAAAGCTGGGGTAATGGAGAGTGGTTTGCTACAAAATACAACAGCCTGCCTCCTGCTTCTACTCAGGATATCTCTAGGTCAAATCTTGCCAAAAGCAATGCAATGATATTGATGAAAGGACCACTCTCCACCTACCCTATTTCTAAGAATTTTCTTCCACATGTTCATCTCTGGGTATTGCTGGAAACAGGACCTGAGTAAATGGACCTACAAGATGATTCACTACAGCCATGCATTAGAGTAATTACACACATATCACATATGTTTTTCATACTGCATGTGCAGTGATATACGTTCATACATTGTGCATCTTACTAAGCTACCAGGCACATTAAAATATAAAAATATATACTCCTAGAGATTTCTCTAGTTAGCCTTCGTACCAGAGGTGTCACACTGTAGAAAGAAAAAAATCTTGTAGCATGACTTACATTGCATTGATGGAAGAGGTGGGATGATATGAATTGAAATATTTATGGATAGCCTGAAAGAGGATGAAGACCTGTCTAGCTGGCAGACAAAAGCTGTGAACAAAAGCCAGTCAAATGTACATTGTAGAGGTGGATTATGTAGTGACACTGTGAAGGGGTTACCTTTGAAAGGGGTACCTCTCTGCTAAATTTGACACAGATTGATAGGAATGCTCAGAGGTTTTCAGGCAGTTGCTATCTATTACCTAAAACTGGACAGGCAGAGAACTTACAAAACACGAAGTCAGTATAGATGTGTCTATGTAGACACATTAACATGGTCCCTTTCTCTATGATGATGGAATAGCACCATGTAATTGTAAGCACTTCTGCACTATGTCTTGGAGAACCAGGTAGCAACAAACCATTCTGTAGAACACTTTTTTTTGTTCTCAAGGCTCCTGGCCAGCAAGCCAAGTCAAGAAATGAGCAATCAGGCCCAGAGTTACAAGAAAACAACTGTTCTGAGAACTAGTCACAGATCCTGATGGGAAAAAAAACCCCAAGAATTCTGATTAAGACCAAAGTTTGAACAGACTTTCCCTGTCAATAAAAACATGCCTTAGCCATCAGTGGGAATTAGTCAGCCTATACTGCCAGAAGGAGCCAGTTTTAGGCTCATCCTGTGTTAGTATCTGCAGATACTGCTTCATTAGAACATTTACTCCTCTATAAAGTTTATTACAAGCCACCTCCTCCAATTTTATTGCCTTCATTTGAGAGTCACTGATCTTACTGAAACTATGAGCCACTTATCAAAATTTCTATTTAGCCCAATATCACAAGATATTTGTCACATTCCTCTGTGAACCAAGGTGAGGTCCAAGACTGTCTCAGAGGTGGGAGGTAACAACAAACTCAAGGGTTCTCACCAGTCTGTTCTGGGATGGGATATGAATGAGCATGCAGCTGTGGTGCATGGTGCCTCAGTGGTATCAGCCTTAAAAACTACCCCTGTCTCATTTCCTCTAACACTGGGGAATTCAAATTATCCAGAGGCCTCTTGTTAACATGGGTTTGCTGCTGGTCAGGTGAGACAGGCTTGGCACCCCGACTTGCACCTTTCAAGAGCTACATCTACAGCTGTGTGACTTCTGCCCCAGCACAGTCCCATTGCAAGATTTCCAATGACAAATCCACAGAAGGCATCCTAAAAGGAACACAATGTAACTATCCCCAGGGAAACAGTCAGGGCACCAAGCCTGACAATATTCAAACACTTGGTGTGAATGTTGGGGTTGTCCTGTGTAGGGACAGGAGTTGGACTCAATGATCCTTGTCGGTCCTTTCTAGCTCAGGACATTCTATAATTCTATGATTCCTTGGACCATGTTCCTCTTAGAAAGTCTGCTAGAAAAAAAGTAGTTCCCCAACACATGATTAGGCTTTAGCAGGAAACAGTACATTATGACCTTTTGTTGGTTAAAAGCAGCTAATTAAAATCAAGGCAGGCATTTTACAGAAGCTCACTTAGCTTTAAAAAGAATATCAAGGAATTCTGTATTGAAATCATTTATGACTTTTAGATTATTTTTGAAAGCAGAATTTCAGTTTGTAGCTCCTTGTAGTACAGAATGAGTGCATTCATAGTGTTTTGCTAGCTACATCCTGCTTTGAGATTCCATCTGTTTACTAGCAGCATGAGAAAGGACACACTAAATAAGATGAAAACACCTCGCTTTCAAATATGATCATTAAAGCATAGCTGTTCTTCATGTGTGTGCAGGACAACTCAAGGGCTAGCAAGAGAGGAAGATGCAACATTTGCACTTGTAGAGACAGCCTACGATAGCATGAAAAATATTTGCATTATTTTGTGTTACTATTTCCACGTAACACGCTAACTAGGGCATGAGTAAACTACAAATGTATTGATCTTGCTTTGCTTCATTTATTTCTTGCTTAACTTAACCTGTCTGTGTTTGTGTGATAAAGACAGTTGTTGGAAGTTAGTAAGAAACATCTTGTGGAGGTGATATGTCTAAACAGTAAAAGCCTAATTCTCCATTTTACATAGAACATAGAGATTTGTGACCTCACAGACCATTTCAGAACAAGAGCTCAGGTAGGTTTTCTGAAGTAAAGGATAAGAGAGAGTAAAGAATATTGGTAAGCCAATCTTAAGTCAGAAAGTGATGTGTTCTGGAAAAAATCTTGAGATAACAGGGTAAGGCCTGTACTGAGAGACCAATGTATGCGCACCTATCATAGGACACTACTTAGACTCTCACTCACTGTTCCTGTTGAAGATACAGCAGCTGCAACAACCATCAAATAAATGCTCACACCTCATGTAGTCTGTCTGATGGACCAGGTGCTACATAAGAATGTGAGAAGTCAGAGACTTGCTCTTTACATCAGCTGAGGAGCCATTGTCGAGCTGGTCCAAACAAGCGCATTGGGGTTGTATAGGACAACCTTCTCAGCAGATTTCATAAAGCTTTAAGAAGATCAGTCAAATTATTCTTATCTTACAGCTAGGGAAAATGAGGCATAAAAAAGGAGAAATTATTACTCTGTGATCACTTGGCAAGACTGATGTCAAAGACCAGGATGAGATGCAGGTTTCATGTGTTCTACTCCAAAGCACTGCTAAATTCACATCTTTTCTTCTGGCATGAAACTGTTCCAGTCCAGTGATGATAGTTAAGCTTGGTGGCCCCTAATATAGTTGTATAACTTTCCAGTTGATAAAGCATAGGAGGTGCCATGCTCACAGAGCCCAGTGAGCAGCTTCCTACAGAGGGGAAGCACCAGTCTACACCATGTCCTAAAGCCCTCCTATAACGGGCCTGTTGTCAAATACCATCATCCTCCTTAATCTGTGCTGGTTTCTACTGACTCCGTTTTGTGAACTGATATAGTCCTGAAATAGTTACTGACATAATTTCTCAGCATTACAGTAGGAGGCTACAGCATACAGATTAAACAGAACCCCTTTGCCACGGTATCCTGAAACTACTCAAACTGTATTCAGAACTCACATTTTTGGCAAATCCCTGACTGTAAGTATCCTCAAAAGCAGAGGCCCCAGAAGAATTCACCATGGTCTCTACATCTTCTTTCAACCACATGAAAACACTTCTACTTCTTAGGAATACCCTCCTGTTCCCAACCCATAAGAAGCACACAATTAATTACATTCATTTTGTTTTGGCTACTCCTTAACACAGCAACACTTTCTATGATCCAGACTGCTGGATTTCAGAGTTTAGTACAATCTAAAGCTACTTCTGATAAAAGAAACTCCACCGAAATGAAAAGATATCTAGGTAATATTAGAAAAGAAAAAAATTGGAGGCCATCAATGACTACATTGATGACACCTTATTGATTCAGACAGTTAATATGCTGGTAAGAAAAGCACAACTTTACTTAAAATGTTATAGCAGGTATTGTCAAGTAATAAATCTGACTTACCTGTGAAGAGCTTCTGTGGTAAGCTGAGTAGTGAAGTGGTCCAGAAATAGCAGTATCATGTGGTAAGGATGGATACTGACTCTGCATTGGATGAGGATGCTGGTTGCTGTAGCTACCATAGTTGTAGCTTCCTGTGTATCTAAAACCCATTTAAAAACACTGGTTGGTATGCATAATAATTGTATTGCCACCAATAACTCTGTATTCCTCAAATCACCTTCCAAAGGCAAGGGCTTCCTTTTGTAACAATGAAGTCTCGTGTTTGTATACATATAATTATACATATATTCACTATCTTAGTGCAGTCTGTTCCAGTTCTTATATCCTCTTAGCTCCTGAACCTCCCTGCTGCCTTATTTCTGCCTCTACCAAGTAGTCATATGGTTGGATAGGAGAGATAGTCCATCTCTCCATATCCAGCTCTTTTCAGGAAGGGCGTAGCAGCGACATTCCAACACAAATTTAAACCTGTCTACATAGAATCATAGAATCACCAGGTTGGAAGAGACCCATCGGATCATTGAGTCCAACCATTCCTATCAAACACTAAACCATGTCCCTCAGGACCTCGTCTACTCGTACCTTAAACACCTCCAGGGAAGGCGAATCAACCACCTCCCTGGGCAGCCTGTTCCAGTGCCTAATGACCCTTCCCATAAAAAACTTCCTCCTAATCTCTAGCCTAAATCTCCCCTGGCGGAGCTTCCAAGAGGGTAGGAGATGCAAGATTCACATTAACCTACTGTCACCCTAACAAACAGTATACAACCTTCCACATTTGGAAAGAACTTCTGAAGGCAATGAGACTGAGGAAGTCAATAAAGTCTCTTAAACATCTTGCTTCATGTCAGCATCTGGGCACTTGCTGATCTTGTTATGCTCCTTATACTTCTCTATTGATTATTTTGTGATTGTTTCTTTTTAGATATGGACACCTATGAATTATTACTCAGGTAAGGAAGGCACAGAAGAAACAGATGTTGGAAAGATCGCTGTAAGACTTACTCTGATTTTCTGAAGTTTTTCAAGATCAAATAATGTTACATATCTTTCTACTGTAATAATTTTATTTGAGAGCCTTGAGCAAATTTTAGTGATGGAGATGGGACTAGATTATGATGAAAATGTGGCTATTTTTCCAAACTTTGAACATTTTTTATTTGCAGGATTAACAGTAGTCATAGAATCACTAAGGTTGGAAGAGACTTCTGGAGACTATTTAATCTAATTTCCCATGTCAAAGTAAGGTCCACTACGTCAGGCTGCTCAGGTTCATGGCTAGATGGAGTTTGAATATCAGCAAGGATGGAGACTCCATAGCCTCTCCAAGCAACCTGTTCCAGTGTTTGATCACTCTTACTTTAAAACAAATTGTTTGTTTGTTTTTGTTTAAATATGATTTCTTATATTTCAATTTGTGCCATGCTGTCTCTTGTCCTCTAACTGGACATCACTGAGAAAAATCTGTCTCCATTTTCTTTACATCCCCTACCAGGTATTTGTACACATTGATGAGATCCTCACTGAGCGTTCTCCTCCTGAGGTTGAACAATCCCAGTTCTCTCAGCTTGTCTTTGTATAATAGATGCTCCAGTACTGTAATCATCTATGTGGCCCTTTTCTGTATTCACTCCAGTATGCCTCTATCTTTCCTGTACCACAGAGCACAGAACTGTATCCGGTGCTCCAGACGTGGTCTCAGCAGTACTGAATGGTGACAAAGGATCACCTTGCTTGAGATATGATATAGTAGATAGTTCTATAATAGATAGTTTTACAGTAGATAGTTCTACAGTAGATAGTTCTAGCCTTTGGGATAGAACATGCACAGGAAAATAGAAATTAGAGAAGAAATCTACTGAAGCTTTATATTTTATAAAATATTCTTCAGCCCTACTATGTTTTTATATAGAATTATATAAGATTATAAAACTGAGACAGAATATAACCACACAATAACAATAGTCAAAGAATAATGATGCCAGCATCTTTGCAATACAGACTTACCACATTAAATGACAGACTTCACTGCATTTCCATCAAACACCTAAGGCATAGGTTCATTTAAAAACCACAAGGCACTGGAAAGTGACTTACCCATGCTCTTCTCTGTGGGGATAAACAGGTATCCGGTGTGTGACAGATGATGATGGTACATGTGGACTTCTCATGCAGGGAAGCTGTTGAGAATTTTCAGCAGGTGACCCAGCAGCTGTTGTCACAGTGTAGGTAAGTGACCACGTATAAGATTGCATAGCTCCTGCAGACAAACAAGAATTAGAATACAATTAACATGGACTGCCATTAAAAGAGGTGCTATTCTTTGAAATTAGTATAGAATCATAGGATCCTGGAAACAGAATCTTTTAGGTTGGAAAAGACCTTTAAAATCATCAAGTCCAACCATAAACTCAGTAACCGCCAAGTCAACCCCCTAAACCATGTCCCTAAGCATGACATCTACACATCTTTTAAATACTTCCAGGGGTGGTGACTCAGTCACTTCTCTGAGAAGCCTGTTCCAGTGCCTGATGACTCTTTCAGTGGAGACAGTTTTCTTAATATCAAGTCTAAACCTTCCCTGACACAATTTGAGGACCTTTCCTCTTGTCCTATAACTTGCTACTTGGTAAAAGAAACAGACAACCACCTTGCTACAAGCTCCTTTCAGGTAGTTTTAGAGAGCAGTAAGGTCTCTCTTTAGCATCCTTTTCTCCAGACTAAACAACCCCAGTTCCCTCAGCTGCTCCTTACAAGACACTTCACCAGCTCTGCATGGTTCCTCTTTGGACACGTGTTAGCACCTTGACGTCTTTTTTGTAGTGAGGGTCCCAAAACTTAACACAGTATTTGGGGTGCAGCCTCACCAGGGCTGAGTACTGAGTACAGCGCCAAGATGGTTACAGGACACAAACCCAATAGGTTCTCATAATGGAAGCAGCATCAACCAAAGTGAACAAAGCAGTTATGATTGAGGCATAAACAAAAATACGAAGAGATCATCTGGAGTGTGCAAAGATCCAAAGGTAAGAGACATATCTGGAATACCTTAAACTGTGAACTTTCACTGTGGTATTGTAATTTGAGTCTATCATTTTCAGGAAGAAATGGGATAGGACGTAGAAATGGAGGAACATCAGTGCTAATATTTCTCAGGCGCGATGCACCAAACACTGAGATCTCTGTCACATGGAGTGGGCTGTTGGCCTTTTTTAGCTCTGAGGCTGACCAGGCCTGGAATGAGGCAGGAAGTGTGATCAGAACAATGAAGGATTAGAAATGGATGGCTGTTACACAAATGAATTTCTCAAATTCTTTTGCAGTTTGCACCTCTTCCACCCAACTAGCTACCAGCCTGTCTAGTGGCAAGACAGTGGTAGATCTCCAGATTATAACAGTTATATAGAGAGAAATAGCCTAGCCATTTTCTTCCCACAAATAATGTTTCTTTCTTTCTTCGAGGCGGCAGGGACTGGACTTAATTTATTTTTTCATGTAGAGCATTCATGGGAAGAGCAAAGCAAAGAAGTGGGTTTTCCATTTTGCTTGGAAGGTGCTGAGTTTTTAATCATCCTGATCCCTTCCAGGCAGGAACTCCAGATTCATGAGCCAGCTGCTGAGAAACCTTTGTCCTTTGCACACACCCCTTTCACTCAGGAGGCTGACAGATCCATTGTTCCAGTATAACATAGCTGTTGCTGGAGGTCATGACCATACTGGCTGAGATTACCCTGCAAATGAGGACCAGAACACTGAATTTAACCCAATGCGAACACTAGTTTGGGGGTCTCTGGGCACTCTTGACTCTTTTTCACCAGCTAAAAGGAATTGCAGGAGGTGACATGTTTTTTTCAGTGTGGATTCTAGGACTTCCTGTAGTATGAAAGGGCCTAATTCAGAGGGGGAAGTGATTGTGTTACCAGGTCTGTGTCCACTCCGTGGCTTTAGAGAATGAAAAGCCTAACTCAGACGTGCATAATTTTCTTCAGGTGTGTGCGATTTTATCTGGCAAAACCAGGCAGATAATTTTTTTAAATGGGAAACGCTTAATTCTGGGTGTGAACGAAGGCATTCTGAGATTCGCGAGTTATTCTTGCATTCATGAGGTCTCTTGCATTT
Source organism: Piaya cayana (assembly GCA_013389865.1). NCBI lineage: Eukaryota > Metazoa > Chordata > Aves > Cuculiformes > Coccyzidae > Piaya > Piaya cayana. Next base: position 40,124 of record WAAB01016725.1, on the reverse strand, counting down.
TCTGCCACTGACCATTGAATCTGCTTTTTTTCAAGTTCTTCCACTGAAGAGGACCACTGCGATCCCTGAGATCGAAGAGGAGGCACACACATTTGAGCTGGCACAGCAGTGCTGCTGTGGCTATGAGCAGTCCTGGTTCCTTAAGCTGAGGAAAAGTGTTTAAAGAAGCCTTCCTTCACAAGAAAATACAGTTTATGTGGAAGGAGCGAAATAGGCTTATGCAGTCACCAAACAGCTTCATTTCAAAAACAAGACAAAAACTGCTTAGAAAATATCAATAACTTGTCTGTGGAATATTTTAGTGAAACGTTTCCATTTCAAAAGATCAGCATATTTTCCTCGTGTTATTTGCCAAAAGAAACTTTCAAAAATTTGTTTCAAATCAAGCCTAAAGTCAAAAGCAAAGAGAAAAGAAAGAAAAGAAGGACAGTGAAGATGGTGAAAATCTCAAAACCTTATTTTTAGGTAACACTGAGGGTTTTTAAACTTTATCACTTTTTAAACTCACCATGAAACAAGATTTTATTTTGACCCGATCTTATTTTTTCCAAGAAAAAAATTGACCATTGTGCCAAAAATCTCATGACCTTCCTAGCTCTAACAAGAAGCCTCAATAATAGGGCCAAAAGATCCTTTGCATTTTAGTAAATACAGGTGTGACAGTCTCCTTTTCTCTTAAATAGTAGGGGCCTTATCTCAGTCTGAGGAAAATGAATCACTTCTGGACAACAAGTTGTTTAATGTATTCCCTGTAGGAAGTCAGGTTCCTTGGGTGAGAGAACTTGGCCACTTCTGGCATTGAAGTCTAACTGGCAGCTATCTCAGTTCAATTTTTAAATAAATGTTTAGGGTGTAACATGCTTCGTGCCTGTCCAGACAACACAGAAACAAACAGAAAATAGACCTTGCACTGGAACAGCGGGAATATCTTTGTTTAATTCTTGTAACCAAGGGTTGTCCCCACCACTACAGGGTAGTACCTCATAGAGCTGCTCGAGGAAACAGTCACTTTCTTTTGGAGGTTATGGCTTAGAAGCAAATGTATATTGGATTTACTCTGGATTTAAAGAGTGAAAGAAAGCTGTTCAAATATCTTTTTCAGGATGTTCTTGGGAACCTACAGTTGCCACACTTCTCTGCCTTTGTGGAAGAGATGCCCTTATTTTCAGTGACCTAGGCACAAAGACAGAGAGGAAGGATAGAAGAAANTTTAGTAAATACAGGTGTGACAGTCTCCTTTTCTCTTAAATAGTAGGGGCCTTATCTCAGTCTGAGGAAAATGAATCACTTCTGGACAACAAGTTGTTTAATGACTTCTTCCCTGTAGGAATTCAGGTTCCTTGGGTGAGAGAACTTGGCCACTTCTGGCATTTAAGTCTAACTGGCAGCTATCTCAGTTCAATTTTTAAATAAATGTTTAGGGTGTAACATGCTTTGTGCCTGTCCAGACAACACAGAAACAAGTAGAAAATAGATCTTGCACTTGGAACAGTTGGGAATATCTTTGTTTAATTCTTGTAACCAAGGGTTGTCCCCACCACTACAGGATAGTACCTCATAGAGCTGCTCTAGGAAACAGTCACTTTCTTTTGGAGGTTACGACTTAGAAGCAAATGTATATCGGTTTTTACTCTGGATTTAAAGAGTGAAAGCAAGCTGTTCAAATATCTTTTTCAGGATGTTCTTGGGAATCTACAGTTGCCACACTTCTCTGCCTTTGTGGAAGAGATGCCCTTATTTTCAGTGACCTAGGCACAAAGACAGAGAGGAAGGATAGAAGAAAACAGACTTGCAGGTTTATGTAAGTATATATCGGGTCAGCCAGGAGACTGCCAAAATTGTACTGAGTGGAAAGGCATAATTCTGAATGTTTTTTTTGTAGTTAGCTTTTTAACACCTGGCTATATCTCAGCCCTATAAGATTAATTTCCTCAGCTGGCTGCAGAGTTGAACTCCAGGAGATCAATTCTCTTTTAGATATGACTGAAGCAAACTGAACTTCTTTCAGAAATACGAAAAAACAATAGTGATTGTGCAACATTCTGCTCTGCTTTGTGTTCTGAACATGCAGGGTTTGATTAAAATAGCGATGTTCATTTATTATCACTCCTTTTTTTTTTTTCTCTTTTAGCAGAAAATCTGACTTTGAGGACAGTAAACAAGGGGCTGTCTGACCTGCAGGAAAGCCAAACGTAAAAGGAACTACTGTCATTTATACAAGAGCCCTCTCATCATTGGTGGCCCCATGTGAAGCAGTGCAGAAAGAAAGAAGTTGCTTAATGATGTTCCATTTTATATTTGCTTTATGCTGGAGTAAATGAGCACCCAGGTACAAGCAACACAATGACAACACCGTGTATTATGTCTGGTAGTAAGTAGTACTGTCGGCCTCAAGCAGTCAAGAATCTGGAGCCAGATCCCCGTTCTGCCCCCACACAATGAAGACATTACCTTAAATACTGGCATCAGAAAAAAAAACCACAAATCCTTCCATTTGGACAATCTGGAGAACTGCATTTTGAAATCGGAACTTTTGACTTTTACAATGTGCAGCTATGAGAATTAAACTCTGATTCTTGAAAAAGAGCAGATGTTCTCATGTATTAATACGAGTTCTTAAAATTATTTGTTTCTACACACAAATATGAGAGGCAGTAGCTCTGTGCGAGTATCTCCTGTGCCAAATTCTCAGACCTTTAACACTTAGCCTTGACTTGGAAGAACAGTGACCTTAGGTGACCATTGCTGTCCAGAAGACTGATTTCACACATAAATTTCTTGAAATTAAACAGTAATTTGCATTGATTAGTTTACTAACTTATTAGGAAGTCCTTACAATTCAGACTTCACTTTACATTGCCTAAGAAAAATTGCATTAACAAATGAGTAATCACAGCTTTAGGAGGGACTTTTGAGAGAGAACAGCATAGTCAGCCACAGAGCTATCACTTTTATGACAATATTGTTGCAGTTTGAACAATCATTAATCTGGCCTTTGTGATTTAGAAGAGGTGGAGACTAATTATCCTCTTAAATGTCTGGTAACTTAACAAAAAGTTTTAAATAAAATGTTAGCTGAGTCATGGCAGATGTTCTGCCACAAAATGCTATATATTGGATTTACCTTTCTTTGGCTCAGTATAATGTAATTGCTGAGTTTGGGCTGACCACTGACTGAAGGCAAAAAAGGTTAAAATGCAAGTTTAATAGTTAACTTTTATTGCTCATGCCACAAGCAAGGAAGAGTTAATGATGCCTTAAACTGGGGAACTGAGAGCTAGTGGTAACAAACGGAACTAGTTCTTGAGATTTGTAAAGCATTTGCAGAGTTTTACTTTTACCTCATAAAAGACACATAAGAAAATTGATACAGTGTACTTTAAATATGACTCTTTAGAACAAAGGTTCCTGTTCCAAAAAACTTCTATATATTAATGCCACAAATCTGTATGGAATAGTTTGATTATGTGTAATACGTCTTCAGCACTCCTGTTTTGAAGTATAACAATTTCCTATACCTGAAACAAGGTTGTTATTTGGCATTATTTTATATGAATGAATCCTGCATTTCATTTTTAGTTTTGGCAAACTGAAAAAGTGACCAGTTCATCTACACGATGAACATGGGAAATGGAGGTATTGCTAATTGCCCAAATTAAGACCAGGTAATAGCCACATACATGTATTTAATCATAACCAGACCACTATGTGCATTGGCAATTGTGGCTTTTGCTAGGCAAAAAAGATTTTCACATGCAGAAAAACTGAGACTGCACCAGACTATAAGAATAAAATTGCATTCAACCAAACAAAAGTTTTTAAAACCACCTAAAAATTAAACACTGGAAAAAACTAGAGAGCTAAAATAATCAGAAATAGCTTTCTTGCCTAAGACATTCTGCTGTGGGAACAACTATGTCAAGTTCTAATGCCTGTACTGTGGGAGTAGGTCCTTCAACTACTGTTCCCAAATGATCCTGTTTCTGGTTTGAGACTTCACACTAACAGGCTTTGGCCTTACGAGGACATGAAAAAAGCAGAATGAGGGAATAAAACAGACTGTAAGAAAACAATAAACAACAGGAAAACAAAAAGGAATTGCTTTTGCAATGTTTGTGCGTGTCCATTCCCTCAAATTACTGGTGGGATTCAGGAGGGATATGCAAGATCCATGCTGTTCCCAGGCTTTCCCAGATTTGTGCTTAAATCAAGTACTTAATTCAAGTAAGCTGAAGGTGGAAGCCCAAATAGCTGACAAATGGGCTATTGTAAAAATATAAAGTAACCTTTGGATTAACAGGTATGAATGTAAGAATGATGTAACAACCCATCAAGTGATATGGTTAATAGGTATGATAGTCACATAGAGTTACCATCTGCAGCCCAAACACAAGGCCTTCAAATCTCCATTCCTGTCAGTGTCACTGGAGAGCATACAGTTCATTACTTCTTTCAGTCTTTTATTTCTGGGTACAGTTCTAAGTTCTGGTTATAACATCACAATGATCCTATTGGGCCACAATGTCTATACAGCAAGTTATACACAAGATCAATGTTTCAAGGCTCAAACACACACACCACATCCAGCACTTCTTGATCCAAAGTAGTGTGCTCACCTGCCATGTCTAGGAATCATATGTCTCATCTAATTATTCTATATGCAATACTATCCTATTTACCTCCTAAATAAGCTATTGTCTCCAACAATGAGAAACCGTTAAGTTTCAATGTAGGGACAAATGTTCTTAAATCTCTTTCCACAGAAACTATGCATTGTGCTTCCCTGAAGCGCCTTTGAAAAACTGAAAAACAGTTGTCAGAAAGATTTATTAGTCCTTTAGCCACTGCCAAAATCTCCAGTGTGGTAAATCATCACTTTCTGACATTTTTTTCAAGAAACTTTTGTAACTTTTCTAGTATGCCAGAAAAGTGATAGTTTCCACATTCGGATTATAAGCTCATTTCACTGAGGGGAAGCAAAAACCAGAATTTCACAGCCTGGGATGCCTTCTGAAAGTCATTCACATTTCTGCCTTTTTTTCTGTAAGTTAAGAAAACCTGTCTTTTGATCATATAGACAGATTGTTCTGCATACATCCAGAAGGCAATGAGTAAGTTTTATGTTACAGTACAGAGGATGGAAGCCAGTTTTGTGCTTCTTGTTTTCTGTCGATCCTGCCCACAAGATGAATAACTTTAGGCACAGACTTTGTAATCTGTGGACTCACCAGTATAAAACTACCTCGTGAGCTGCCACAAGAGAGAATGATTTTGAAACAGGATTCCGACATCTAATTCCTAGTTTCTAACACTGAAAGATCAAAGTTATCAACGATTTGTAAAACATTCCAAGAGAAACTTACATGGCTATTTAAACATATTTGCGGTCCAAACATCCTGAAAGAAATCCAGTTCCCATTTTAGCCACTAGGAAATTCTGAACCACAGTTTTGAAAACCTCCCTAAGCCTTAAAAATATCTGGCCTATTTCCTTGAAGTACATAAAACATCCACACATCAGATCTTTTTGCTATTAGACATCATGTTTGGATAGAGTGAGAGGGCATAACTGATACTTTAAACAGATTTATGTTTGGGAAGGCTTCTCATCTCTTGAAAGTCAGCACATTATGTCCTCAGGCTCAGTTTCAGGTGAGCATCTTCAAGCAAATCCAGCTGCCATAAACCTACCCACCTGTTGTAACTGTTATGCCACCATACTCCGGGGACTGATTGCTGACGGGCGAGGGGGCAGAGGGCACTTCCACTGAGGTGGCAGATTTAGCTGGGGAGAATGGCACTGGGGAGGGAGTCGGAGGAGCTGGTTCACTCAGAATAATTTCTTCTCGTATTTCTGCTGCAGGATGAGAGAAAAACTATCAAACATAGCTCAGGGTAAAATCAAAGAGCATGAAGAAACTGAAAAAAATAATGCAAACAGTTAAGTTCTATAGGCTGTATTTCAAGCAATGCATAGCCAGAATCACAAATATTTGAAATAATTACTTCTATAACACTCAGCGTTATGACTTTCAGTGTGCCTTCATAAAACCTCTTGAAGTAAAGTCCTTTTTTTCCTGTTGCATAGACAGGAAACTCATGTACGGACAGCTTAAGGTTTACATTCATGTAATATACTATTAGATGCCTAAAATAAGGAGCCCAGTCTGAGTCTGGCACTGCTACTGTCTAGAGGTATAGGAAAGAAACAAGAATCTCCAGGAGTTTACAGTGGCTTTTGGTCGTGACATTCTCTCTTCATTGACTGAAGAGGATGACACTCTGGGTAGTTCTAGCTGCTAAGGCTGTGTGGAAAGTACACAAGGATAAGTAACATGTTTGTCAAAAAAAAAGAGGCTATGGAAGGGCAATCAATTAAATCCAGGTCTTCCAACACATACTAGATGTTACTGTAATCACTGGAATACTCTTCTTCTCACAGATCTACAGGGTGACAAATTAAGCCACAGCTGAAATGAAGAACTGACATTCCGAAATGTGACAGAGAGTTGTAACTTGCCAAAATTAATGGGAGATGCATGGAAGGCAGATCACTGAGGGTCTCTCATTACAAGGGGCTGCCCTGAGCGGAGTGACTCAAGTCAAACTCTGTTTGCTTCTGTTTTGGCTAGTCAGTGCAGAGTACTTCTGTTTTGGAGAGTCTGAACGAGCTTCTGTACAGGCACTTAGAACACAAGCATACTAGAAATGATAACTCTGGCTTTTGTCTTTGCTCAGTTCTCCTATCTCTTTCTTATTTAGACTGGTAAAATCCATTAGACTAAAAAAATCAGTGAATCTATTTAGTGTTAAATGAGGGTAACAGTATCAAGATTTTGTTCACTGTAATGCAATGGTGGTTTAGACAGACTAGCTGAGGCAAGCAGCTCAGTACAAAAATCTCTTTCTGAAACACCAAGTGTGTGGTTAGAAATGGGATTCAGACACCCAGAGTTACATCATGAAGCAAGCAACAGCCTTTCAGAATGTTTTAGCCAGGGATGCCCCCCCCACAAATTACTTACTTCAAATCACAGTGGAACTAAATAACATTTTGCTCCTAGATAAACCTTACTGTGTTAGATGAAGATAAAGAAATGTCCCAACATAGAAACTGGTGAATGCAGTGGAATAAAACAACAAAAGATTAACAAAAGAACAAACTCACCTGTGCTTCCTTCTCCTTTCATTGCCCTCATTAGCTCATTAGCTCTCTCCTGACAATGGAGTGATTCTAGCAGGTACAATACATAGTCATCAAACATCAAGTGAATAAGGTGAAAGGACCCTGGTAATAAAGTGAACAAACAAAAAAAAAAGCCATTGACTGTCTCAATACACTCATTAAACCAATGATTACAGTATTCAACACAAACAGTACTGAGTAGGACAGCCTCCATATAGGACTGCCACTGAAGTTTCTCTCACTCGGGGTGAGAGAAGTCAAAGTAAAACTCTGGACTAACAAACTCTGTTCACTCCTGAATTTATACAGGCTTGTGTGATCAATTATTGAGAGTTAGAGTGGAGCCTGCCTAGCTGAGAGCTGGGACTTAATGCAGTTTTCTTCTCCTACAATAACACTGAACAATTTAGACAATTACACTAAAGTGGAATTGTTTTCTTTTATCTAAAGGGACAGATGTAAATTTCTGTCAGAAGTAGAATCCTGAATTCTTTGCCTTGGGGACACAACCTGTATGAATTTTCTAAACTACGTATGTTGTCGGACAAAGGAATGCGAGACAACTGATAGGAAAGCAGAAAGAAGCTTCCAAGTCTCCTGATAGTATATCTCCAGTGCAGTGCCAGGACTAGATGAGACATCCATTAACTGCCAGACATTCAGGCATTAGCAACAATTGAGGATGTCTTAAAGGGAAAGACTTGTGCCACAGCTTTGCTGTGTCATATTTCTCCTACTACATTACCTTTTCCTAATTATTTGTTTGAATTGCATCAGCAACATAACATTTAGCCTGTTCCTGTGCTTACCTCTGAAGATGCACTTGATACTCTTTCATAATTGCCATTATAGGAATGTGAAAAACTTAAGGGCTAAAGGACTGAAGGACTTAAGGGAAGCATATAGACAAAAGAAAATGTAGAGGAGAGAGTCAAAAAGTACTTTGAAAATTAGTAGTAAAAGGAAATAATACTGATAGTAATCGGCAAAAAATCCCTCAAAGTAGGATTGATATAGATGGAGAGCTTGCTAGTGTTGTTAGGAGGAAGGGCTGTGTGATGCTACAGACTAGAGTAAGGCAAATTAAGTTTAATAGCACACTTGTAAGGTGTTCTGCCCTTAGCAATTTCTATCATCTCATTATGTACATACTTCCTGTGTAGAAACAGAAGTATTAACACTATTGTACAAGTCACTCATGAAACCTCACTTAGAATATTGCATACAACCTTAGTCATCCATGTGCCAGAAATATTAGTACAAGTTGAAACTGGTATGGAGAAGATTACCAGGAGGATGCAAGGAATGGATAATACATTTTAAATGACTTAAAATACATGATTGAATTAATTTTAATAGAAAAATAGAATAATTGGGTTAGAAAAGACCTTAGAGATCATCAGCTCCAACAGTATCTGTCTACTACTATATTATGTCCCCAAGCATCTCCAGAGATGGGGACTCAACCTCCTCCCTGGGCAGAAATGAAGTTACTTTCTATAATTTATAAAGAAGGATACACGTCAGGGAAGGTGAAGAAAAGTTTGCCCTAGAGCACACATTGGCACAAAAATAGATATGCAAGAGACCATAGTTGCATTGCAGGGGAAAATTAAGAGAGAGAAACATCAGAGCCAAGAAACTGTGTAGTGTCCTCCTGAATGGAACAACAGTCTTTTGCAGGGGAAGACTGACAAATATCAAGATGGAGTTTGGTCAGTATATACAATAGGCTCCATGACACAGAGTTACCTGTAATAGCTCCAGACAGGATTTGATCATACAATGTTATTTTTAAAAGGTCTTTGGTTTATTTAGACTTTCATGCAATATTTAATACGTGTTCCTATAAGCCACCAAATAACTTTGGCAAGTGCAAATGCAGTTACGTTAAAATAACAGCTAGTCCAACAGTTGGCTTAAACCAGAGAAAGATGACCAGCTGAGAGGGAACGAGGTCAACTACTGCCAAACAAACAAAAAGAAAAAGCCTCAGCTAAATATGTTGATATCAAAACACCAATACTACATTTTGAGGAAAAATGCCTCTGTGGGAAGAGGATGCAGCAAGTTTCAAATTCAATGAAATTTCATAGTAATTGGTTTCTTCACAGGAAAGATTAGATTTATCTTGCAATACTAGCTTCTACCACAACAAAATATGTCTATACCTACTCCAACTTCTCTACTGCAACCTACAGTTGAAGGGCAGAAGAAGTAGTTTGAAGGATCCTATATCCTTACACAATTATAGCTGGCAATTCAGCATTCAGAGTGACTCTGAGCACATTCTTTTTCTGCACGACCAGGACAGTCATTGTGTTTCATTCTCTCACCCTATGCATGTGTGGCTTCTGTCATCACCGATACGAGGTGAGCACAAACACTGGCAAGTGGACATGCACTTTTGTGTTCTTGAGCAAGGCAGCACAGGAAAAAGACACACATGAATGCAACATCTTTTCTATAGGGAGGAAATCTTTGGCTCTTGGTGAACCTGAAGCATTCACATATCTAAGCAAAGCAAAAAGGTAACAGGTTTCCTCAGTCTTGCAAGGGTAAATAGTGGAGACCTGCACTTAACTACTACAGAGATTTTGTTTTAGAAATATTTTTGGGCTAAAAGTTCTGCTAAATAAAATCCTGTTCAATCTAGCAGTACAATAAAGAGAGCAAACCTGGCTGATAACCTTGTTACCAATCCAGGATTTCCCCAGTGGAAACCTAGATTTTCAAGAATCCCCACTAAATGTTCTCTCCTGACTACGGTTTTTCAGTGGAAAGTTTTTGTTGACTTTAGTGCATTACTGCTGATAACTATTTCCAAGGCAAGAAAACTGGACCTAAGTGCTGGCATTTGGGGGCATTTAAGTGGTTATTTAATGCTTTCCATCAAAATCCTTGCTCAGTTCTAATTTAAAAAAAAATACAATTAAGGAACATTGCCTGTAGTTTCATAAAGACGTTTGGAAGTGCAAACTCAAAACACTAAAATGCTAGCAAGCAAACAACAAGAACCCATGACTTGCTAATTTTTAAAAATGTCTTTGTTTTTGGGGGGTCTAATGCTTTATTTTGAAGACTTGGGGTTGGCAATACTGAATGCAGCATTTAAAAACACTCCAGTGCTCTTGTCACTCTTTTGAATTTCTCTCTTCCTCTTCTATTATTTCTCCCCCTGTGTATTTTTAAACTCTGTACAGAGTTTTTGAGCCCAGAATTTGCGTGAAAGACGCTAGACAAACAAGTTGTTCGTACTCAATGAATGAAATATTTTTATATTTTGAAATGAGTCGAATGTAAATGTAAGCTACAGTGTGAAACCAGTATCAGGGCATGCATTTCAGCTACATAGTGAATAGCCATTCAGCATGACATACAATAATTTATTCTGTGTTTGCAAGCTACTGTTTTTCACACGAAACTGTTTGGTTCTTTCCAGTATATCTTTAAGTGCTGAAAAAGACCCAGCTGTTGCTGGTAAGCCATATACTTCTTTAGAAAGAGTTAAGAAATCATTCAGGAGACTGTAGTCACAATACCAAATAGTATATGCCTCTGATTTTCAGGACTTAACAAAAATCATGGCAATGATTACCCAGCTAATGTACAGTGTGTATCAGCAGCTATTAATAGATACAGCAATTATGTGTAAGTAACGAAACAACAGTGAGATTTTTAGATCTGGAGAAAACTGTGGCGCTTCTATTACTAATTAGTTACTTTATACACTGGATGCATTACCCAAACAGTGCCACCAACTGTGTCTTTGATATGCATAGACAGGAAGGAGGGAGGGAGGCAGGCAGGCAGAGAGAAAAAGGGAGAGGGATCAGAGAGAGGAACTTTTTTTTTTCTGCCAGGAACTGTTTGACGCCACTATGCTTAAAAGTTTTGCAGAATCTGTGCTACCCAGTGCAGTGCCAGATATTCCACCTTCCTTCAATCAGATTTCTGTATCATATATTTCAAAGATAAAAATATACTGTCCTGTCCATAGTAAATATCGCATCATTTAACACATCATTTTAATTTCAAAAAACTACTGTGAGCATGTGAGTCTATACATTGCTTAAAGTGGAAAAAAACCACTAAAAATAACTCCATTGAACCAGTTTTCAATGAAGTACAAATGCAAAACTTTATATGCAAGTTAAGAACAAAGCTATATAGAAATATAAATCTTTAGAACAGTAAATCAGTTTTAGTTTCTTTCCATAGAACTCATTTAAATGCATGTGTTATTCTAAAAAGCTAGAAGAAACTGTGTTAAATTAAAGGCAGAAGTGTGTCTGCCATCCAGCTCTGAGCTGTTTACATTCAGGGTTCATTCTTTCGGAACTTGCTCAACTCTAATTCATGAATAATGTGTCAACTGGCCTTGTAGTGAGACAGTGTCATCGTTAATATAAATTATTATAAATTTGTGTCTGTGGCTAAACAACATTTGGGACACTTTGGGGGAAAGCAGGCAGGGATGGCTCAGGCTTCTGCCTGAAAGGATGAGTGTATGGTTCTCTTATCAGCTTCCTGTTTGAAAATCTGAAAGCTCAGATATTCTCCTGTCTCCACTGGAGTTGCACTTGAGCAGGGAAAACTTCACCTTGTATAGATAAGTGCTGGAACAGGGACTGAATCAATGCTTGACACCTAGCAGGCTGTAGAAATCTGCAGCTCAACAAATGTTTATGTGGCTTGTACAAAGTAAAACAATTTCTGTGGAAAAGATGAGAAAACCTTCCCACACTGTCCCTTTGGTTAAAGATCTTGTTCTGGCAGCAATTAACACTGTTTCAATACTCTGCTCCGGCAGGAAACTGTGGTCTAAGCACAATCTCATTGATTTTACTTTTTTCAAAATAAAGATTTCTGAATTTGATGAAAATCCCAAAATATCTCACTATCTCAGCTTCACACTGAGCATGATTTTTCTTTTTTTTTTTAAAAAAACCCCTCTGGCTACTAAATTGAAAAACAATTATTGATCCATTTCTAACTATAGCACCACACACCCATACAAAATGCATCAGCTACAACCTGTACATTCTTTCCCTGACTGTGGGGACATATAAACATACAAGAAGGATAATAATGCATTTGTACAAACAGATATTCTCAGTGAAGTAAAAAGACAAAAAAGAATCCAACCAAAATCCAAATCCTACAAAGTTAGCTGAGCAGTTAAAGTTCTCGAAAATAGGAAATTAAAGAACCAGATTTATAATAGAGATAACAGGCAGCTGATTTTCACAGATCTGATATACTATATGTTGCAGTGGGTCCCAAACTTGAGTCAATGAATAATTATCTTCAGTATTGAACCCAGTTCTGTTTAGTATCTTTATCAATGGTCTGCATGAGGGGATCGAGTGCACCCTCAGTAAGTTTGCAGGTGACACCAAGTTATCATAGAATTATAAAATCACTTGGTTGGAAAAGACCTCTTGGATCATTGAGTCGAATCATTCCTATCTGCCAATAAACCATGTCCCTGAGCACCTCGTCTATACATCTTTTAAACACCTCCAGGGATAGTGACTCAACCACTTCCTTGGGTGGCCTCTACCAGTGCCCAATGACTTTGTGAAAATTTTTTTCCTGGTACGCAGTCTGAACCTTGCCTGGCACAGCTTGAGGCCACTGCCCCTTGTCCTATCACCTGTCACTTGGGAGAAGAGGCCAGCTCCCTCCTCTCTACAACCTCCTTTCAGGAAGTTGTAGAGAGCAATAAGGTCTCCCCTCAGCCTCCTCTTCTCCAGGCTAAACAACCCCAGATCCTCCAGATGCTCCTCATAACACTTGTTCCCCAGCCCCTTCACGAGCTTCATTGCTCTTCTCTGGACTCACTCCAGAGCCTCAACATCCTTCTTGTGGTGAGGGGCCAGGAACTGAACACAATATTCAAGGAGCAGTCTCACAGGGGCAGAATAACCTCCCTGGACCTGCTGGTCACACCATTTCTGATACAAGCCAGGATGCTGTTGGCCTTCTTGGCCACCTGGTCATACTGCTGGCTCATGTTCAGTCGGCTGTCAACTAACACCCCCAGGTCCTTCTCCTCCAGGCAGATTTCTAGACAGACTTCTAGTCTGTAGCACTGCATAGGGTTGTTGCACCCCAAGTGCACGTCATACCATTGGTTTCAGCCTATCGATCCAGCCTGTTCAGATCCCTTTGCAGAGCCTCCCTACCCTCCAGCAGATCAATATTTCCACCCAGTCGTGGTCAGCCTGGGGATTCTCACTATTCTGACCTCTAATTGTGATTCAGTAATACCTATTAGGAAAACTCTTTACAATGGGAAACAAATCAAAGTGATTTCAGATTAAATATAAATACAGATCATTTTGTGCCTATATCTGATTGTATCTGAATTCATGCTATTAGATGGCTCTAAAAGCATAAAGGGCATCAAAGCTCAGCAGGCAGTTGTTTTACCCAGAGCCTTCATATACTCTGTATTAATCTTCTACTAGCATATTCTGACAAATGTGGATTTATAAAAAACATCCCTCAGACAAATCTGGTCCCATATGACTGTGAATATTCACACTTATAGCACAGCAGTCCATTTTCAATCATTCCTGCTTTTAACTCATTTTAATCTGAACTATTTCTATCCCAGGATTCAAGACAAAACTCCTTTTCAATCTGTAGAAAAGCAACACGCATTTTCACTGAAAAAGTAAAAGTCTATTTTTCTACCCAGACTGAATTCTAACAGAATGAGAGAAAATCTTCCCAGGGTAGAGAAATACACTTATTTTGCAAAGACTAGTATTAAAAGCTATGTCCTTTAAAAGCAGAACAGGCAAAGGAGTTCACTGGATAGCTTTTCATCTACTTAGGCACAAAGTCATACAACCATAGAATTGTTTGGTTTGGAAGGACCTTTTAGATGATTGAGTCCAACTGTCCACTACTAGACCATACGCCTGAGCACCTCGTCTACTCACCATTTAAATACCTCTAGGGATAGTGACTCAACCATCTCCCTGGGCAGCTTGTGCCAGTGCCTGATAACCTTTTCAGTGAAGAATGTTTTCCTGACATCTAATCTGAACCACCCCTGGTGCAACTTAAGGTCATTCCCTCTTGTCCTATCACCTATCACTTTGGAGAAGAGACCAATACCCACCTTGCTGCAACTTCCTTTGAGGTAGTTCTCTCAGCTAAACAACCTCAGCTCCCTCAGCTGCTCCTCATAAGGTTTGTTCTCCAGCCCCTTAATCAGCTATGTTGTCCTCCTCTGGACACACACTAAGACCTCAATGTCTTTCTTGTAGGGAGGAGCCCAAAACTGAAAACAGTATTTAAGCTGCAGCCTCATGAGTGCAGAGTACAAGGGGCAGAATCACTTTGCTTGTCCTGCTGGCCACACCGTTTCTGATACAAGCCAAGATGCCATTGGCCTTCTTGGCCACCTGGGCACACTGCTGGCTCATGTTCAGTTGCTGTTGGCCAACACCCCCAGGGTCCTTCCCTGCTAGGTAGCATTTCAGCCACTCTTCCCCAAGTATGTAGCGCTGCATGGGGTGATTGTATTCAAAATGCAGGACTGTGCACTTGGCCTTGTTAAACCTCACCCTGTAGGTCTCAGCCCATTGATTCAGCCTGCTCAGGTCCCTCTGGAGATCCTCCCTAGCCCCCAGCAGATCAGCACTTCCTCACAGTCTAATGTCGCCTGCAGACTTACTAAGGGTGCACTCAATCCATACATCCAGATCATTGATATATATATATATTGATCAGAACTGGACCCAACACTGAGTGTTGGGAAAGTGTGAGTAGTCATCTCTCTTAGCATAACACGTGGTCAGAATTGTTTGGGTAACCAGGCTCACTTTGCACTAAAGTACATTAGGGAATACTGTCATCCACACCTCCAAATAATATGTGACTAGGAACTCCAGCTAAGGGCTAACACCAAACACAAGGATGTAGTAGTGTTTCCAGCTCCCCTGCCTAGATCTTGCACACAGACATCTATTTGAGCATTATTTTCAAATGCCAGTAGACTCAACTGTTTCTCTAATAGAGCCCTGATCATATGACAATTAGTTATGCTTCCCGTTAAACTATACACTATAAGCCAGAATACAGAATCTTTTTGACTGTGGCATACAATTACTACAACAAAATGAAAGTACCAAAGCTGGGTGCACTGTGCAAAGTCATGTCCCGAATCACTCGAGTGCCAAAACAGGACCACATCAGTAGAAACTGTTGAGCTACTTTCTTCAAAGAACCTTGTCTCTTAGCAGCTACCTGCAAGAAAACAAACATATCTGACATGGAGAAACTTTTATTTCTACTGTTTGATAAATCTGAGTGATGCATATGTCAGTCGTCTTTTTTTTTTAATACTGAAAACCAACTTACTGTTATTTTCACATTAAAATATACACTAAAATTTTTTTTAAAAAACAACAGCCTTATACAGAAAGCTGTCATATGACTATATATAACCTTCAGAAAAAGGAAATCATAAAGTATTATTCAACACCAAGACAACATTTCCCTTATAAATACTGAAAGGATGGCCAAAAAAAAAGCTTTCATATTCATCTTAACCTAATTACTTATATGTTCACTCTGGCTTCCTAGTCAAGGAAGAAATTTATAATCAATAATGTTTGATCTAAACTGAAAATGTATATTAATATTTCAATTGAAGTTTACCATTTAACATATTTCTGTTGTTGTTTCTTCACATTTTTACTTTTGTGAATTCACAGTTATTTTACTAGCAAAAATACCTTTCAGAAAGCATTCCTTAGGCATGCACTCTTCCAAAAGTTTATTTGCTATTACCATGTGTGAGATAAAGAATTAAGTGCATTCAATCAGCTAGCAAAATTCACATCAAGTTCTTCATGAAAATTAGCAGTTATGGTCTGAATTTCAAATGATTCCACTGATTAAATGAAAAGTTCCTCAATTCAATCAATCCATTTCAAGTAACCTGAAGAATTATCCATTGTTATCTATATGGATCATCTGCATCAGAGAGAGCAGTGTAACTTTTTTTTCCTTAATTCTTAGCTCTAACAACTGGAATGAAGAGTTGAAATTCTAAAAGAACATCATAATACAAAGTTTTGTTAGTGACAGGAGTGAAAATAGTCATATCGTTTCATATTCCATGTAAAATTATGGTGATGCTTGATCACTTCTGAAAATACTTCTTAAAGATTTGTTAGTAGGTGTCTGCATGCACTTAAATTAAAATAAAATAGAAGTCCTTAGTATCCCAAGTCAGCTCAAAAGGCAACATAGACATGTTCTGGACTGAATGGTCATGTAGCGTTTCATCCTTACATTTCACTGAATCATAGAACAGTTTGGATTGGAAGGGACCATGATGGTCATCTGGTCCACATCCTCTGCAGCAAACAGGGACATCTCTAACCAGATCAGGTTGCTCAGAGCCCCATCCAACCTGACCTTGAACATTTTCAGCGATGGGGCATCCACCACCTCTCTGTGCAACTTTTTCCAGTGTTTCACCAGCCTCAAGGAAAAAAATTCTTCCTAATAGCTAGTCTAAATTTCTCTTTTAGCTTGAAATCATTACCTCTTGTTCTGTTGCTCCAGGCCCTGCTAAAATGTTCTTCCCATCTTTCTTATAAGCCCCCTTTAGGTACTGAAAGGCCACAATAAGGTCTCATTGGAATTAGCTAGCTAAATATCAATTTTGTTAAAATCTTAAAAGGCCAGGCTAGATTATGCTTTTTATTTGGACTGTGTAGTTAGGATGACTCTGAACTTGTGACTCCATTCCCCTGAAATATTGGTTTGATTGGAAACCTCAACTCTATTCCATATTTGAATATCATCTTTTGGGATAGAATAGACAAAGGCAGAATAAAACACAATTCTGCCTGTGAGCAGTCCTCATACTGAGCATAAAACTGGTGAGATCTGGCCCACTGCTGCTTTACTCCTGCTCATTACCAACTGACTTTGATTTTTCCTTTCTCTTTTAGCTAAAAATCTATGACCTGAGTAGAATTCATCAGCAACTGAGATCCTTAGTCCTGCTTACCAACCTTTACAACACATCTGTCCACCATGGAATCCAGCCACTCAATGTACGACTCAATGGGGGACTGCTCCTCCAGAAGGTGATCAAACTCCTGATACACTGGCAAAGAAAGAAAAAAACACCCTCATCTCAGTACTTCAGTTCATTTTTTAACAAAAGAGAAACAAATGACAAAAAGCTGCCAATAACTTCACAGGTTTGCTGTGGTTTTTTATAACAGATTTTCTAGCTATAACAAACATCTCTTTCTTTCTGCTGACCCTGTAAGTGTACTTGGTCTTTTGTTTATACTGAAATGGAATAATTGGAAGTGGTACTTCAATGTGATGAAACCAGGACCTATTGTTTAATATTAACCTCTGAATTAAGCTTCAGCTGTCTGGTATACCTAGAAGTGAAAAGTTTATGGTGTCCTCTACGAAGAGTGCAAATCTAGGTCTTGACCCTGGTGACAACAAAAGGTCATACAAGAAATTCAGTGCATAATCTGCTAAGCACCAAGTGGATGAGTGTTGTTGGTAGGGATCTCACCTTTATAACACTTTAGTTGCAAAACCATTATTTGTCTGCTGCAAGTCATCTATTTGCCACGTCAACACACGCACAAAGAATTTCCATAAAGTTCTGCTTCTTCAAAACAAATTGCTACCACAAATACTATACTGAATTTATCAAGAAGAGTTTCCAAAAACAACTGAAAACTTTTTAACCTTTTCGAAACAAACATATTCATATTTTCATACAGAAAGTAAAAAGAATCAAGTCATTCAGCCGAGGCTCTTAAAAACTGGAGATCTGTAGTTTATTTATGAGAATAAATGACTGGAAGACAAAGAATCATGTGCCTTGACACCATAAGAAAATGTTCTTCAACTCAGCTAAAATAAAAGGCCCAGTAAGTCAAGAAGATATTGTCTACTTGCTGTGTTACATAATGATCTCAAAGTGCTATGTATTTCCATTTATGCTTAGTTATAAATAACAGGAGGAAGGAATTTCCCACCACAGGAAAGACAGTGAGGTAGGTAGAGGAGGCAAAGCTTATAGATGATAGCTAAAGAAGTGAGCCAGAGAGGCTATCTGAGAATAATGCAAACACCAAGCTCCCTGGTCTCTAAGTTGTATCAGCAAGATAAGCAGGAATGCATTTGCTTCACGCCTAACTTTAACTTTGTTTAACTTAGATTTGCAATGGCTGGATGATCAGAAACATTAATTGGGGAAGAAGGGCAAAATAACGTTTGGGCCGTCCTTCTTGTTGCATTGAGTGTGCAAGATCTCTCCATCCAGAACAGGATCACAGAGAAATCTAAATGTTGTCTTACCTGAGTATGTGGCTGGACAAAAACTGCCTGATACAACAGATGAAGCAATTCATATGCTGTGCAAAGAAGGGAGCAAGAGTGGAAAACCAAATCAGTTGCCTGCTTTGCTACTGGAGCAATGCAAGTGTGTGCAAAAACCTATTTAAGAAAAGTAAGTATTTGCCTTTAGTGACTGCTGAAAATCAGTCTTCAGATCCTCAACATGATCTGAGAAGGAGGGAACAAAGAAGACTTATCAGAGACAGCTACCATAGCAGAAAGGAAAGACTTTCTCTTGTACCCAATGATTTGTCTCTAAGCATGCTTAAAGGCTTATAGACAATTTCCAGTTACAGTAGCTGAAAATTGTACTTTCTTGGCTATTAATATCAAGCATGTGAAAGCAGGCCTTAACTCCATGTCATATGAGTCATACAGAGTATAGTCTTTGAAGATCTTTGGCCAAGTAGAATAAACATCAAAAATTGGGAGAAAAAAAATCTAGGGTAAACTCTATGCAGATCAGCACATCTCAGTGGAATCCCATCTCGTGATGAACATTCATATTACATTACCATTTCTGAGTAACTGTCTATTGGACTATAAGGGCCTGAAATATGGAAAAAAGTGTTCAAATCCATTAGCGTTCGAGAAAATTCCATTTGATTTGATTACACTTAAATATGTATTTAAATAGTTAGCACACATACAAAAACCTTTCCTAAACAGAATAATGACCAGAACTGTTGCTGCTGCTAAGGATTATAACTTTGAAAACTCCTTTGTTGGTCAGTGGGAAGATATGGGTAGATACTGAAAGCATAACAGATTATAGAAGGTTGCAACTGGTTATATCCACTCTGATATCACTATATGCTACCTCCCCAGCTGCCAAGTCAAGTTTCTATCTCCTCAAAAGGGAAGAGGGCCAAGAGGAAATGAATGAAGGGGTAAGAAGGAAATGAAATAGTACCAAACATTTCTTGCTCCAGAACAGAGCTAACAGAGAATTCTCTCTCTGCTCCATAAGCTGGGGAGAAGTTTTCTAGACTTAACACACTGTGACAAGTGCCAAAGTCAGCCTTGCAGGGTCCAGTGTACATGTGAAAGTGTCACCCCTCTTTTTCCCAGCCACTCACTGGAAGAGTTACCCCACCAACAAATGTACCCTTGCAGGGTGCCCACAAATGGTTGCCTGGGTTGCTCCCCATTAAGGCTGGTTCTGGATAAAAGATGACTTGTCCTCCTCAGGAGAAAGATGGCAATACAACAGGTGGATTCACAGGGAAGTGAGGTTATGAACGGTGCTGAAGACAAAGCTGGTCACCTCTGGTGCCTCAGAGGGAGAAACCCAGTGTGCTTAGGATTACACTTAAGCTTACAACCACACATACTTGCTGGACAAAGTAAGTTAAATTTTATATTTGCAAAAGAAGTTTGACTCTAAACCCAATTTACCAACATCTCTAAAGTCACTTCTCACTTCATGCTCGTCACTGTAATAAGCAGAATCTAATTTAGCCGATGAGCTTGCTTGATATGGGATGACTACTTAGTCATAAAAATTCAGGGTGAAAGCTTACCTCATCAAATGATCTTGTTTATGAAAACACTGTGTAAAATGGAGCTTTTTATAAATAAAAGTTTACAAGGGTGCAAATACACGGCCACTTTAACGTCAAAGGCATTCAAAAGACAACTCTACAGCAATTCTACAGGAGAGATTAGACTTTATCAGGTTCAATGGTTAACTCATAGATGCAGTTTACTCAAATTCATGGGAAAAAAAATCCTCATAAATTTGGGTGCAAGTTTTGCATCATTGGCTGTTCTGGATATTAGAAAGAAACTTGTTAATAGAAGAGTGCCCAGGTCTATGTCACGAAAAGTAAGACCTTGATAGGGCTTTGCCTTAAATTTTGATAAATGTCTATTTGTTTCAAACAAAGCAATTGCTACAAAACCAGTGTTACTTTCACTGAGCTTCGTTTCCAGCAGGAAACTGAGTTCATTTGGCTTTATCAGAGGGCTCTGCTCTTACATTGTATGATGAGCTTTCTGTGTTCCTCCCGTGAGTCCTCCATAGTATAAAGGGTTTGTTTGGTGATGCTGTTCAGGTCCACATTCCTCCAGTCCTCCAGCATTTGAAAAGTGATGTCTGCACTGTGGATCACTGTTCTTGAGGCCTGTAATCCAATCCAATATGTTCATTAGTTCATGGTTTATTAGGTTAAAAAATAGGCTTTATCCCCTTTTACGCTTCCTTAGCTAGGCTCTCTAAGTTTATTCTCCTCATGGACCCCCACCCACCAGCCTGATGTCTTATGGATGTTACGAGGCCTTCTAACCACAGAGAACTTCCAAGTAATTTTGTCTACTTTAATAAACTGCAAATATTTTGCTTGTACCCATGACAAACCCCAATGAGAAACCCTAATCTGGTGGCGGTGCTGCTAAAGTCCTCAAACAGCTTTGTTGGTTTTCTTGACCAGCTTCAGTTCAAAACAAAAAAGCAACAAGAAAAATCAAGCCTAAACTAAATAAAGCCCACTTAGGTTTGTACTGTTTAAAACAAAACATCTGTTCCAATATCTGAGTGAAGCATTTATTACGTCAATGCATCCTCCCTTTTCTTATACTACATAGAATTTGGCCTTATGGATTCTTGACAGGTAATCTGGCAAAAATAAAACACCTCAGAGTAGATTTTATATCTACTTGCTATTGCTGCAAGAATATTTCTATTTAAAATCCCAGTGGTTCAGCAATTTCCTTTTTTACTAATTTGCATCGGATTTATAGTATACAATCAAACTTGGTATTTTTTGTCAGGCACACAAAAATGGTTTTGGTTTTGTTTTTTTTTTTGCAATAGGCCTGATATGAACCAAATCATAGGAAATCAAAGGAATGCCTCTCATTTACTTAATAGAAATGAACCATCATTTCAAGTCAAATAATAATTATGTTTCATAAAAGTTCCCTGCTGAATTTAACCATCAGGGCTTGCCAATTGTCTAGAAAAGCATTGTTTTGCTGATTACTTTTTCACTTTGTAAAGATGGTCACAATAATATAGGAGACAAACTGCTAACATAATATATTCCATTTTGGGTAAAGTCCAGTCTGCAATTTCATAAAATTATTTGAAGAGTCAGTAAAAATTACATTCAGCAAGCTTGAGTAACTAAAGCATTTACTTGGCAGAGATGGTTTAGTGATGTCTGTCGCCGGAGTATTTGTGAGAATCTTCTGGACACTGCAGTAAAGAAGAGAAGATAAATAATTACATACTGTGATAAAGAAAATTATTTCTAAAAATACTAACGTAAAACAAGAACAACAACAAAAAAATCCCGTTCCAATTATTCCTAAAACTACTAGATTAAAACAAGAACAAAAAACATATAACTTATTTCCTATATGAGTAACTGTGGCTATGTAAAGTTCATTCAAGTAGCCCAGTTTTAACAGTTTAAACCTTGACCTAAAGCCTTAAATCTGGACACTCTCTCAGTTTTACAGAGGCATATTACAAGCAGTGATTTATAGATGCTGTGAATAATGAGATGACAAGAGAAGTATAGAAGACAAAGGAAGAGCTTCGCTTGTTCAGCATAGCAAATTTTCTCTCGATACACAAAGGAACTGAAGACCAGAAAGAACTATTCAACAGAAAGAAAAATGTTGGTGCAAGAACAAGTGGGCATAATATAATGATAGCTACATTATGTGTTGAAATCAGAAGAGGATGCTAAATCTTAGAGCAAACAAGTTTTGGAGGAGTCTTCTGACTGGTGTAGCAGAAGCTAATTTCAGTTTCAAGCAGAATTTGATCAAAGTTTCTGGAAGAGGTATATTAACATGCTATGAGGTAAGATGGCCCCAGAGGTACTTGCCTGTCCTCTGCTCCTATATTAGCTCTGTTAAAGCAATATGGACCTCATAGCAAGGCATTTCCTGTACCTGGAGTTTAAAATGCTGTATTGTGCATCTTCTTTCTGAAATCTGTGACTTGAGAACTGCAAACCAGACCAAGGCTGTCAGTACCTCCAGTTGCTGTGCACGCTCTCACAAACAGTAAGGAGGAGTAAACAATTGCAGAAGCAACAATAGTTTATGTAAAGGCAGGATACACTCAATTTTTTCCTTATAATAAAATCACCAAAGCCTTGCAGATCTATCCAAACAGGCCTAAGAAGTGGCCACAGCATAAGTTTTCCCTCTGTACTGTACAGAGAGGTAGTTCAAGAGTGCAGATAGAGAATGTCTAGAAAGTGAATTGTCCATCTCTTTCACTCTTGCTATGAGATCAGAAAAGATGTTGCTGTTGCAGATTCTTGATATTTTTGAATTGACAAAGATGTGATGAAGCACATTCTCAGGGCTAGCTTTGTGTAACTTTTAAAATAAATCAGTAAACAACACAAAAAGCTAAAATGTGTTGTTCCAATTTACACCCTGACTGTTCTCAGCAAAATATACGCCTAATTTTCCATGCTGATCAAAATAGTTAATCCTTCTCCTAAATTAGTTTTTTCTTTTTCCTTTAACTTTGTGGTGTGGAATTTAGTGCTCATGAAAGGCAAAGAATTGAGAGCCGTGAAATAAAGCAGGCTTTATCAATAGGTGATGTGCACTGCAGGCATCTACAAAGCACGCCTGAAAAGGACTAGTGCCCTTTCCTGTGGTGACAGGGTAATTTGATCTCCTTCATTTTTAACTCTGGCACTTTTTTGAGTAAGGGCCTCAAGCTGTATTCAAATTGTGCTAGCCTAAAGGTTTGTTTAATAATTTTCTTTGCCTAATATCATCCCTAATGTCTGCTTACTATCAACAAAATTAAATTCTTATCAGAATCTACAAGAAAGGGAAAGCAATTCTCATTTTGAGCAGTGCCTCATTTCCCTAAATGAAATTGGTTCTCATGAACCAGTGGAGATTGTAAGTGAATACAAGATTTCTAATGCTGACAGTTTTTTAACTTCTAAAACAACACTAGTCTCACTTCCAATTAATCTGTAATCAATAAACACCATGCATATTCCAGGTTAATAGGAGAGAGATTGGGTGATACCTACATTCAAATTTGATATTTCGTAGGTTTTCTGGTAAATCATGGAGAGCTACTTTCAGCCACTCATCCAGTTGCTTTGCAAACTTTCGAATCACCTGCGTCAAACTGAAAAGAGAAATAATGACATCAGAATGTTTACTCTGTGCTTTATAGTAAAACTGTGAACATGTAAAGATCATGAGTCAGTTATAAATAACTCACTATTATGCAGAGTTGCTGACATATTTTGATTTGCAGGAGCGAAGAAAAACTACTGAAAATGTTTGAAGGAAAAGGAAAACACATCACCATGTTCCAAAGCTCACAAAGACTGAAAGTCTCTCTACTACACTGCTTTGATACTTAGAAATGGTATTCTTAGCTTGAAGTAAAATCATTCCCACTCTGGACACACATAAAAACATAAATCCAGAACTGTTTAAAGACAAGAAAATTAAGCTTTGAATTTCAGTTCAGCTGTGCTCACATTTATGCAGATGGATGTACACAGGGATTGTTGCAAGTGAAGCAACAGCAACTGTGCTGCAGGTTTTAGCCAGTGAGTGTGTGATGAGGGTGGGGAGGAATTTCTAGGCCAAGCCCACACAGGCAGGGGAAGTCAGGGCAGAGCAGGACCTGCCTGCTTAGCTACATACAGAACAGGGACTTTCCCAGACAAGTGGTATTTCTCTTCTCCCTTCCTATCCTCTCCTGATGGCCCCATCACTTCCTGCTATACTTGGCAGGTGGCTCATTCTGCATTTCTTCTTGGAATTGCTCAGTATAACCTAACAGCTTCCAGGAGAAGTTGTGGAGTATTTTGCAGGGGACCCCAACGTCTGGTTTTGCCAAACCGAGCTGCATTGCCTGTAGTAATACTCAAGATACACAAATGAGAGAGAGATATAGGAAAGATGCAAGGAACTTCCCTCTTTCAGCCAGGCAGCTTTTTGCGTTTGTACTCCTAACGTGCTCCACTGAGTACAGAGCTGGTAAAATAAACATAACCATAGACCTATTCTGTCCACACAGACACCTAGCAGGACAGGGGATGGATGTCCTTGCTGCACCTAATAAAATGTGGCTTTTCTGGATGGTCAACATTTGTTCCCAGTAAGTCCCTCAGAGGATTCTGGCTGAGTCAGCAAGATTTCCTTCAGGAGCTTCCATTGCAATGAGACCCTTCTTCACCCCCTCCAGCGCAGGCTATGGCTTAATAGCCACAATCTGGCCCTTTATATGCATTACAAAAGTCTATATTCACACTCAAGTCTCTCCTTATTTGCTATGAAAGAACTAAGCAGCTTGAGAAAAGGACTGCTGTTCTGTTTAATCCTTCCAATGAAATAGATTTGGGGGGGTGAGGGGTAAAGCCTGTAAAAATGTACATGTCTTATCAAGGAAAGCCCATGCTTACAACAGGTTTCTTGTAGAAAAAAAATGCTTTGCCTGTACTTTTGCAGGCATACAGCACTCATAGAAGAGCAGAACGACATCTTGAAAACATTTGCCATAATTAGAGCCGCTTTAAAATCCTGAGGGCCAAATATACAGCAACAATAATAAACTCCTAGAGTAATATTCTTAACAAATTACTCAACTTCAGGAAAGCATCAGTCAAATAATACTAAAGGTGCACACATATATTTAGAAAAAGAGTTGCCTGATGTTCATATTAGGTAAATCAAAGGGGGAAGCAGGTTGACTGTACTCAGCAATTACACTTTTTGTTGTGAACTGCTGGTCTCCATTTTGCTTTAACAAGCAAGACTTCTTGGACTCAGAAGAGCTCTAGGTAGGAAGAGACCAGCTGAGTTCTAACACATGGAAAGGAAAAGTGAATTTAGGTTTGAAGCAAAGGAGGCAAATACTTGTTAGTATTAATAAAATGATCCTAAAATAAGCATGCATCTGTTCTTCTTAGGATAGTATTTAGATTAAATGAGCTTATCCAAGATATCACAAGTATGATCTTTGTGTTTTATACTCCTGTCAAGCATAGTAACAATCAGGTCCCAAGAGTGTAAACAGAGACAAATGATTAGGCTGCAGTGTCTGAAAATGCATGTATTTCTAAACAGAGCAGCCAGACTAGATCCTCTTGTCAATTTTATTCAGAATACAGTTACGCTGCTATCCCAGAGCAACAGGAAAGTGTCTGAAATTTTCAGAAGGTGCTGTGCCTTCAGATTTCTGACATTATCTGAAAGTTGGGACATGACTATCAGTCTGATGTTAATAAAACAAGAAGAGGGTGGTATCCTTTATCACACAAAAAATAACAAGCTTTTCACAACTCAAGTCTCATTAAAATCTGTACATTTCTTTAGAAACACATCAACTCTTCAACTCCTTTGAATTGATAGTGTGATTTAAATTCAGGCAATGAGTGGCAGCAAGTAGCTTGCTGTGAACTGGCACCATGCTTGAATTAAAAATGTATAACAAAGACAGCTGAGCTAAAAGTGGTCAGTGGTGCTATCTATACTGACCTGTCAGGTAATGCTTGTAGTACCGTTGGCATCAAAACTCCGGAAATTGCTTTGTACAGAATTGAATCACAAACTCCCACTATATTCACTACAGTTGAAGAACCCAATACGGGCAACATGTGAGGAGGCATTCCTTGCCAAAAGTGCAGAAGAAAACTTTGAACCTGCAATCATAAGAAGAAGCAGGAATGTTGAAGTGAAAGAAAAAAAAAATGCCACAAGTACCATTCTCCTCAAGTGACCCTGCTCACCCAGTATATGTTTCAGTCCCTGAGCTGGACTGATGGTATATAACATAGGCAAGACATCTTCCTTACATTGTAATGCAGCACACAATAGGATAATCAACTAAATGGCAAGGAGATATAAGAGTATTTGCTATCTATATATCATTGCTGCTCAGCCACTTCCTCTCCATTAATCCTGACAGACTGCCTAAAAATATATAACATCCTAATCTTAAGAAAGCATTCTGAGACTCATCCAGCAAAACTTCCTGAATATACATCACAAGTTTCTCTCACATGGAAACATCTAGACTCGGTACAATGATTTAAAAGAGCCTCAGCTTTAAACGAGAATACTATGAAAAATTAAGAGAAAGAATTAATAAAGCAGGGAATTTCTTGGTGTTGTTCTAAAGACAGAGTCAAAAGACCTGTTTCCTTTCATTTTTTTTCTAGGACCTGGATGTCGTAGTTGAATCAGACCTTCAGCATCTCTGTAGTCAGATTTGTTTTCCTGGACTAGAGGTCTTCTCCACACGTAATGTAAAACCGCTTGCATTCCAGCAATGTTTTATTTTTCAGGTCTAGTTATTGAGCTGCCTGCAGGCACTGCCAGAAACCCCTCAGATGCAGATATGCAGCAGATATAAACCTCATCTCTCTCTAATGGATTGTATGAACTGCTGTGCAGTGTATGCGCTCCTGAGTGCACTGCAGTGCAACTGAGCACTTGAAGTCTTCAGCTACAGCTTTCTGTGACATATGGAAGGCTGTAGTCCCCCAGCCCATCATTCTGGCTGTGGCACCTGCCCTGGATTTGTATTGAACACTTAGAGAAATGCTTTCAAGCAGAGCTCAGTCCCAACTCAAAGCTTAGATAAGTGGTGGTGGACACACTTCTTGAGTTGTAAGAACCGGATTGTCCAAAATCTTGTAAGGGGATATTGCTGCCTTAATCCTGTTGGAGAATGGAAAGACAAAAATATTCCCATTGCTTTCATTCCTCTAACTTGCATGGTGTCAAAAGTGAGATTTAATGCTACCAGTCACATACTATGTACTCAAGCACAGCTATTGTTCATTATTCATGAAAAGGATCATCCGTTACAAAACCATAAGTTTGTAATAATATCACATTCAAAATAAGCTTTCAGATCCATTAATACTTTATACATTATTAAACTACAACTGTAGTTTCCAGCCATACCTCATCAAAGTTTGCTCTTATTACAGTGTCTAGTATCCTCTGACAGTGAGTTCTATACATCATAATAAAGGTAGAAACCTGAAAAAGAATGAGGGAGACACACAAAAGATCATTCTACTTTAAGAAATCCACTTTTAAACCTATCAGAATATAGAGCACAAAAAGTAAGTGTTTCTTATCTTACCTACATACAAATGCAAAAATAATGAAATCAGTTAGACTCTAGTTAGATTAGCTAGATCAGATTTAAGATGAGTTTTCTTCTTAAAAGTAAATTCTCCCTTTGAATTCATGGATTTTTCTATGTCAATGGGGATTCTTCAAATGTAAGAGGAGCAAAAAGCCTCAGTGAGATCAAAGACGAGAATGTGGCCTTAATTAGGATATAAAGAACTATAAAACCCTATTCTTTTGTCCACTTTACATTGATACTACACATGTGAATAGCATCAGAAAACTAGCAAGCTTAGCCAAGAGCAGCCAGAGCACTTTTGTCATACGTGTAGATAGGATTCTCCTAATTTCTAGTCTAGAAGGACAAGAAATGCCCCAAGTCCCTCTCTGCTCAAGAAAGCATCAGAACAGTTTTTCAGTATGCTATCAAATGTGTTTGTAGATTAAAGATCTATAACGTATTGCAAAAAAATTTACACTCAAACCTCACCTGCTTCATGTAATGTGACTTTTTGAAAAGGAGTGTGCACAGGCTTTAGAAATATTTTACAGCTGACAGCCAGCTGCCCATTTCAACAGAAGATATTTCTTCCTATGGCATGAAGTAATAAGGTTCCCAGTAAATAAAGTCTTAGCATTATTAAACTTACTCTAATTTAAAGTCTTTATATTTTAGATAAAGATTTCATGCAGGAAAAAAAAAGAAATTAAAAAAAGACAAGCCAAGAAAAGACTTCCAAAGTATTACCTTCTCCTCTGGCAGACTGGCTGGCAGATTTAGATCTTTGACATTTGGAAACTCTGGCAGTAGTGTTCCCAGTTTGGATCGTGGTGAATACGCCACTGTCTGTTTGGTTACTTCTTTTTTTCCTGTTTCGTTGACCCAGGCTGCTCCTTTTTTAGAATACATCACATCGTAATACTGGGAGTTTTCTTTCACTGCAATTCCATAATAGTGGTACCTGATACACAGAGATGTATATTTTATAAAGCAGTTGTTGGAATATCAGAAAAATAAAAAGATGTGGGGGTTAAGAGAAACTGATAATGCTAATAAGTTCTACAGCAAAAAAGACCGTGCAATACTTTATATATTATTAACAAACATTGACTCAGTAGCAGAACGTTGCCGTAATAGAGCTTCCAGTGGTCATTCCTTCTTGTAAAAGTAGCTCTCTTCAGACTTAATAAAATGGACTCTGTTGCAGGGCAGGAAAATAATGGACTTAATTTTTTTTGTATTATTAAAGAAAGAAAGTATCCTAAAGCTACTTGTTGGCAGAGCTCTTCTGTGCAGCTGCTCCTTTCATTTAGCAATAAGCAGAGGTACAGACCCTCTGGACTGGCCCTTCTGTTGTTACTTCAGCTCCCTGATCCTCAGACTGTTGAGGGCTGGTTTGATTCCTTAAAATCACAAGTCTTTTTTTGCAAATGAATTGATCAGAAATGTTTTAAAAATTGAAAACACTTCAATGAAAAGAGAGGATGAGGAAAGTCTTGTGCTGGAAAGCAGTGATGTTAGGAAATGTGCAGTTCAAAATTATTCGCTCCATAACTTAGCATCAGCACTGAGCTTAGATCAGTGAGGGATGCTACATTACACTAACTTGGTTTGCACAGATCACAGTGGGAATGAAACCATGTGACTGCGCTATAAAAAATGGATTGTTCTTGTGGCACAAGTTTGTGCAATGACTTATCTTTGTTATAGATGTTAATAGATGCACTGGTTATCCATCTAACTCTTGCAGCAAAGGCAATCTTATTCCTTCCATAATCTGCTAACTTTTATTTAAGTTTCTCTGCTGCAGGCACCACCAGCCCATCAGCTACATATTTACTGACTGCGAAGGGTATCATAAAATTGTACAGCTCATGTACTTTTGATTCATTCTAGTTATCTAGAGAGAATTTTCACTGATCTTCTAGTTCTTTCCTTACAGCCTATCAAAGGCCTATTGGACCATGATTAGACACTGTCTTCCAGATCCCACTATGGTGGCAGAAGAAGTTACTATTTCTGGGTGTTTCTTTTACTCCCCAGATAGCTACTGATTTCAGAGCGCTGCCAGCAGATCTATTGCCTTGAACGGACCCAAGTTTGCTTTAGGTAAAATCAGCTGGTTTTACAAGGTCATCAATTAAATTAGTGAAAGAGTAACACTTAAGTGATAGCAAATTTACTCAGGTGACTTTTTTCCTTTTTTTGCTCAGCCATTCAGCCACACATCAGTGCGTGTCATAATCTCCAGCAGAAAGTGGTGGCAAAGAGCTGGAAGCCCTAATCTTGTCTACCAGCACAGATGGGCTGAAAGAAAGCCTGGGGAGTTGTAGCAGACTTCTACTATGTGGCTCCTTTGCCATGCCCACTGAGGACGTTCCACTAAAACCAAAGCTATCTTGAACACAACATTGAATAATCCAGTGAGATTTATTAGAGCATTAAGCTGACGTGGTATGAATGGGATTTCTTAGCTTCAATACCTTAGAAAGCCCCACTATCAGCTCCAAATCTGTCCATCAGGGCTGAGGCCAAAAGCGTATTCCACATCAGAAACCAGGCTCCAGATTGGGTCCAAACCTATCACAGCTAGCTTACAGCAAGTTTGTGCCAACACTGGAGTTATAAGAGCAGCTGTAGATGTTTGGCTTTTTAGCTTAAATAATAACAACTCCAGCTTGCAGCTCAATTCCTCAGTTTGGTCTTTAGCAGCTGTCATGCATGCTTTGCATATAGGGACTGCAAAGCTCATATGTGTCCCGTGCAGCTGGGGAAACCAAAAGAAAATGCTACAGGGAGCTAGCACTACAAATTGCTGATGGAGGGAGGGGAAAAGGTAAAGGGTCACAGTAAGCAGGACTGCAAAAGTTCTAGATGCATTGAGAGCTCTGTATAATTCGAATTGTAGTCAGTCTCATATCAAGTTTCCTCTTAAAAGAAAAAAATGATTGAATTCCTGGAAAATGTAGCAGAATTTCACTGTGCGTTATTTAATTTCTGGTATATTGAAATTGCATAGAACAGTTTTCCAGGTAGCTTCAAAATCATATAGACATTAAAAGCCAAATTAATTCCAAATTTTTTTGATACCTTCCTGCTTCAGTAATTTACCATCACAAATGGCAAAAGTCACTGGTGCAGTTTACAAAGAATATTTTCCAAGCATTTTTCTGCATTTCTATCAGAAAAAAAGCCAACTTAGTTCAATAATCAAGACTTGAAAGTTTGATCTGCAGAAGAATAACACGCAGACAAGACATTGAGGTTTGTGGTAAACAGTGGAACACTTTAGTCTCAAAGATCCAGTATGTGTAGCAGTCTCTTAAAGAAAGAAGCACAATTCCCTTCACACCATGTAGTTTCCATCAGTTTAACTAACCTCTTGTGTATATAATTGAAGAGTTTCAAACTACAATATTGAAAGAAATCAGCTTTTGTGTTTGACTGCCTTCTCATGGCTCACCTGTGGTGGAACAGTTCTTAAGCTCAGTGCAACAGTGAGCAGCTGCGTGCTTACAGCAATAAACCCAGCTGCAAAAAAGAAAGCCTCACAACTGATGACCGAGAGTACAGCACCATTGTAGCTCTGAACTTTGTCATGCTACAAGGCAGCAGTGCTATAAAAAGCCTGAAGGCAGAACAAAGTGAAGTCAGATAGTCTTAACCGCTTCTATGGCCAAATTTCCTTTGGCAGTAGCAGGGAAGTGGAATGAAAATCATGCTGACAGCAGTTGGTCAGCAGAGCTGGTGATAAAGGGACTAAAGTGTTAATGCCTTAAGTAATTGCTTTACATAACACTCAATTGGAAAGCAGTCAGATGTTTCTGAAAAGAAAACCAGAGCTCAATTACAGCTGTGCTGCATCTAGCCTTTAGTGTATTTATGGTAAAGAAGAGTAGGCATGTAGTGTGTAGTGTATGTGTTTATATCTTTCCTCTTCACTGGATCAAATGAGAATGACTTCTCTGTATGTTATAATCCTTGGATTGTTAACCACTGACAAAGATGTAGGCATCCTCTTTTGGAGCAGAAGAACTCCATTTCATACCTACTGAGGCTGTGAAATTCAGGTGACTGCGATCTCCCTCACAGGATTGATGAGAGACTCTGAGAGGCCAAGGATATTTGCAGAGCACAGACAGCATGCCTTACAGAAACCTCTTCTCATTTGCTAGATAGGGACCAGAACCATCACAAAGGGCAGTGTGAGAGGAGCATGTGACCTGAAAGCCCCTCCAATAGGCATGCAGGTTAGGGGGAAAATACGGAAGAAATATTGAAGAAATGTTAAGTCTCATTCATTTATAGCCTCATTAGATACATAGACTTTGAAGACCCAAGACACCTTTGGTCAGAACATCTTGCCCCTCAGAGACTCCTGGAGCTGTGGGAGGAGCTCCAGCTTGGAAATACAGCAGTGCTCATTCCTTTCATTAAAGCAGAAGACAAGTAATGATGCTGTAGCCAATGTCAGAGTGATTTGATGGCTGACTGTGGGTACTCTCATGTGAACGCTTCTATAAAGCAACTCATGCATGCTTTCACTCCATCTTTATGAAACTCTACAGAACTTACATCCAGTGATATAAACCACGATTCTCTGGGTCCAGACCTACCATGCTTTCCTAATATGTTCTCAGACTAGCACAGAATTTGTGCCCGAGAGATTTCTGGTCACTTTGTTATGAGCAATATAGTGGTAGTTCCGAATTTACATTTGGGAAGAGATTCCAAATTTTCAATTATGTGTTCAAATATGACTGCTCTAGAAATCTTAGTAATAAAAACTAGGACAATCTCAAGCTGGAAAAAAAGGACACTTGCTCCAATTAATGAGATAATTCTTGGTATGGACTACATGTCAGAAGAACACAGTGAAGTTAATTTTAATGGCATTTTATTTCCCATCATGATTTATTTTTTTCTTTAAAGAGTGGGTCATTCTAGTTTCAGTAGGTTGAGTTCAATTCTCATAGCATATTTGTTTCTCAGCATTTAGTAATATCGTGTTTCTAGGCTTTGGAATGAGAATCTTTACCAGCAAAATTTTGCAAACACACTATCCCATATTTTCATTTCCTCTTCCATAGTTTTCCACTTGTGATCTACAGAGACTACCCTGCAGGATTCTGTGAAAGCTAATAAAGAAAATTGCTTATTATTTTACAAGGTTTACACCATATAAAGATCTAAAACTCCACTGGAAAAATTTCATTGAGTCCACAAGTAGAAAAAAGTATAAAAACATCACTGTATTCTCTATAGAGGTCTGTAAAATCTCATGTCCTCAACAAGTGGAAAAAGTCAAATACCTAGGAATTGAATTCTTCTTTGTGAATAAATTTCTCATTCTGGAAATCAAGTGAACTGTTTGCAGGAAGAACCGTCTTTTTTACTAAGGCAATAAACTAACTTTCTGATCACTTAAAGAGATGTTGGCTATCATTACTCTGGGAAAATGGTAGTTAAATCTAGGTTTGTGGACAATCTCAGTTTAGGCCAATGCATGTTGCTACCTAAATTCCAGATAGCATTCTGCAACTCATGCTCTAAACTGAAACACAATATTAAGCAGCTAATATTTCCCAGCCTCCAACAGTAGTTCACTTAGTCCTGGGTGTGAATGTCTTACATTGTGTAAAGTGAGTTGAGATGAAAAAAATTACAGAATCAATATGGAAAATATTACTAACTGAATAATTAAAAGGTCTCCATTTTACACTACCTTTGCAGGATCACTGCAGAATTGATGTGACAGTGTAAAGACTATGATGTAACCTCCATTGAAGTTGGGCTTTAAGTTCTTAACTGGAGAAATTGTTCCTTGATTTTAAACTATTCCATCCAGTAAAGCTAGAGCCAGGTGGGGCCCTGTGTGAGGTGATAATAATACTATACACTGCTTACTTTGATTGGCCTCTGGTTCCAAGTCTTCTTGTTGTTAGCTGTGGAAACTGTTGTCTTATTATCTGCAAATAAATAGAACTGATATTAGAAAAAAATTGAAAAGCACATTTACTAATACTTAATTTAGTAGAGACTGTTAAGACAGAGGTGCAGAAAAACTTTACTGCAATGTCAGCTACACACATTGCAGCAGAAATAAAAAAAAATCTTTTCATAATTTCCATTACTGAAAAAGGAAAAATGTATTTTAATAATTCCAGTAACAACCATTAATCTAAACAGGCGCTTTCTGAAGTTACTGCAGTAGAATACGTATCCTTATCTAAGACCAGTTCTGCCTCTAAATTAAGGAGGATTTTTCTCAGAATTGGCCTACTATCTGTTTATGTCAGTCTGCAGGATAAACAAACTTGGGTTTGCTGCAAATGGAGGAAAATTTCACTTTTAGAGTCTTGGAGACCACAGTTCTTCAAAGACCATCACAATCCCGCCATTAAACCTTCCTTTTTCTAAAACTTGATTCCTTGAAAATATTTTGGTTTTTTTTCAGGGGAACCACTTCTACCTGGGAAAACTCACTGTTGCATTTCTAAAGATAGCTCATAATCACTTTATCCTCTATGGAAAACAAGTGCATCTCAGAAACAGCGGGGTATCATAGAGAATCTGGACTCTAGTCTGTCAGCTGAGATTAAAAGAACATCACTACTGTGAAACAAAACTTCTTTAGTGCCAGATACATTTAAGGAAATGGATTAATAGATGTAGACTGTACCTTCACTTCATAGTCTCTTTCAACCTAGCTAGTCTTGCTGAATAAGCTTTGCTGTATTTGCTGGAAAGGTGGTGCTCAGCACCCCACAGGATTGAACCTGATTCTCAGTGTGGTCTTCAGAGGAAGGAAAATCTTCTGGCAGAACAGTCATGCAAGAAAGACTGCCCTAAGCCTTGAAGATTCACTTACAAAAGGAATTTCTTCCTTTTAAAATTTATAATCTATTTAACTTTTGTTTTTCTTATATAAATTGCTGAATTTTTCCTCTTTGGGGGACATATCAACTAATATTAAAGGAAAACAGGCATACAAGATGGAATATAAGTGCTCGACTGGAAGAAAATGTCAATTAAAATTGATTAACTAATATAGATTTTTTTTCTCCATTAGCCATTTTGCCACTGTGATAAATATTTAATCCTGATTGATAACTGAAAGCTCTGGAACACGTATTTGGATCAAAAGGTGCTATATAAATAAAGACATTACAATGTCACATATTTAACCATTTCTTCAGTAATGTGTATATATATTAGAAAATGTTCTATCATCTTCCCTTTGTATCATGTGAAAATTGACCTGCACTCGTTTCCAAGAGCTTTGCACAACGTGGCTGATGTCAAAAATGCAGCAGAGACTCAGAGTCTCTGGGTTGTTCAGCTTTAATTTCTGGAGCAAAACTTCAGCAAACAGTAAAACACTTTTGTGGAGCTGTGAAAGTTCAGCCTAGCTGTTTGATAAATGAGCAGACAGGCAAGCAGCCCTTCTTTCTTTTTTTGTATGGATTCAATGAAGCCTGCCTAAAGAACACCACATGCTGTTCCAGCTACTGATCTAACATTCCGCAACATCTCAGCCTTCCAAATTCCCTTTAATTACACATTAATCCCACCCCTCTCTCTTTCATTTTCTGCAGACAGGGTTGGGGGCTCCACAAGGCTGTGGGAAAAAAGGCAGTGTTGAAGAACTGCTTTCTGAGGATGGGTTTTTTTGGACTAGGGGAATTTTTATTCTTTTTTTTTTTCTTGGTGGCAGTTGTCATTCAGAAAATACCATTCCTCTCCAAAAGCTGATTTTACAGCATTAGACTCAAAAGTAAATCTTAATTTTAGAGATTCTTTTACACTATTTTCACTTTTGGAACAACATGAACCCATAATGCTTTCAAATCTTTCTACTAGCAATGAAGTGTTTCAACACACACTGTAAATGCTACTTTATGAACTATGTGCCGTGGGAGTTCCTGGGATTTAAATAAATCAGCCAGTTTCTCCATACCAGGGCAGAGGTGATCAGGAAAAGAGAAGAATAATGGAACAGTTGATCAGATGATTCCTTTTTCTTTTCCTAGTCTCTTTTTTAAATCCAGCACATTTTAAACAACGACATACACGTTTCAGAATACAGCTGAAAAATATGCATCACTTAAAATATTCTTTACCAATAACTTACAAAGAATAAGAAAATGAATAATCTAGCAAAACTTTGAAAAAAAAGTCAGGCCTTCTTGATCTAATGCTGCATGTGTAAATATGTATAACATGGCATACTCACACCTGGGAGCTCTTACACATGAGCATGGGTATTTATGTTGGCGTTTGGAAGAAAAAAAGTCAAGTACCACATGAACCAGCTGTTTATATAAATGTCTATATTCAGCTACATTTATGCAAATCCCTGTACAAGGATATTACCAAAGGCAGTGAGATTTCCCCAAAAGGAGAGAGGAAGTCTGATCATGAAGGACAAAGTGAAGTTCACCGTGTGCTGAAATCAAAGCAAAAAAAGCAAGAGGGTCTAAAACGTTGATTTTTAAATCATACTCTGAGCCTGAAATTCACCCTATAAAATATTTCATTATTGTGTTTCATGTATATTTTGTTTTAAAGACCTGCAGAGAAAATGAGCTTCTACATCTGGATGAGTAGAGAAAGAGTCCCTAATTGTCAGACATGAAAATTCAGGTTTGCATCTGAAAACTAAGTTGGATCATTTTCCTTTCACCAATGCAGGGGGATTGTGCAAGCAAGCAAATCAAGACCAGACCACGCAGTCTGAAGTGCTTTCTGAATGAAGTACAGTCCTCGTTCTCACAGCAGTGGTCAAAAAATCCCATGGGTGGTATCCAAAGAAATTTTGGAGTGAACGGGCCTTTTAACATTGTCCTTCAACAGAACTGAAATTTCATCTCATGCTTCTCCAAAGTGACCACAAATCCGGCTGCCCTATGAGATCTGCTGAGTAGAAGGGCACAGGTTTTACACCTACCAAGTAAAATTCTACCTAAATTACACTACAGTTTCAACTGTTTGGCGTTACTTTATGCTACTTGGCTTTTTGGTTCTGAGATAGATGTAGACCAGGACTTGCACATGCAAATAACTTCTGTCCTTATTATATGAGCCTCAGAAACCAATGCTCCTTCTATTTCTTTCTCAGTTACTAAACTTTGTTTCTGTTCTTCTTCTCTTTCCTGTGATTTGATCTTGCCTTCTGCTTATAGAACACCTTGCATGCCTTTCTTGTTTAAAAACACGTATTAAGAACTGGTTTACATTTTTGCAACTCAACAGTTCTATTGATAATTGCCTTCTGTATATATAAGAACCAGATAGATGCTGTTACATCATAAACCAACAGATATGCTGCTTACACTTTTTCAGGGGACTTGTATGTCCAGGTCAGCGTTTTTTTAACTCTTTTGCAGACAATCCTGGTACATGATTTTAGCAATGACTGTGTAGGTAGAACAGAAGGGGACTTTTTTCTTTCTGACAGGCAGTAACCTTTCGACTCTGAACGTATGGGGCAAGCAAAACGAATTCTGGAAAGACAAGTCTTCTCGCATCATTCTCTCACAATGAGATTACAATGCTGGTGGTAGACATTCTACATATATTGTACAGATCTTGGAGCTAACAGGATTTTTATCCAGTTTCAGCTTTTTAAACCTAGCAGAGATATCTGAATAAACTCAAATTAAATGTCTAGTTCCTTGTGGGTTTAGTCATCAAATAAGGCAATAAAAATAAAGTTGCTTCAGCATCCATACAAAACAGAAAGCTTTATGACCAACAACTAGAAAAACTCAATTCCTCTGTAGAGGTCTGTATTTTAGTCTGCACAACCTATTAACCTTAGGCAGGGCTATCTATGGAGCTGTTCTGTGGCTGCAAAAGTGCATTCCTTCATCCTGATTACTGCCAGCTGTAATTTCTGCAATTGCATTTCTCCTCACTTCTCCAGCACTGTGACACTGCAACTCAGGCAGAGCCAGCCCAGCTCTAAAATGAGAAATGTTTTGTCTATTCTGCTTCATCCCTTCACTGTGACCCATCACTCCTTGTTGCATTCAGTATCAAATTGTGAACTTCATGCTTCCCAATTATTCTATATACATTCTTCTAGAATGTGAAGTGCCAAAACAAATCAGGTTAAAAATACCCTAACTATCCTATAAAGCATTGTATGCACTTGTATTCATGCAAATAAAGATGGATGGAATAAACCAGAGATGTCTAGAAACTTGTCAAGCAATTTTTTCCTCCCTTCCTGTGTCAAAATATTAAAGTTTGCTGTGGGAGCAACAGGCAGAGGATGACTTCTGGAAGCTTTTTCCCTGGAAAAATTTAATTTGCTACTTCTCAAAGAGCATGTTCATTTTGTTAATGCAGCTGATCTAGAAGGATGTTATTCTTCATTACTCTTGTTCTTTTCTATTTTAAATAATTATAGCCATGTTTCTAGAACTTGCCCAAGTAAAAGAATAAAACCAAACTAAATTGCAAACCAGCATTTGCACTCAGTCAGAATAAGAAATGGATTTCAGGCTCCATGCTCTGTAGCTCTGGGAGGTTCTACGAAGATTCTAAATACAGTAGAATAAATTCTCTTTCCTCTGATAACAGCTCTTCATAACAGGACCTGGCTCTATTTATCTCAACTCAAGTTTCGAGTCCCATACCTAGAGGGCATGCTTTACTTTTATGAAGTCAGGTATAGATGATCTGTATTAATTTATCAAATTCTATCATAGTGTCTTAAACTTCTTTGCCATGGCAACAGGACAGAAAACAGTGATGCCATGTATAACTGTACTCCTGCACAGCTATGCTTTCCTTACTCATACTTATCTGAAATGCAAACAATTCTGATATCTTCACTCTTATATACAGGTAGGATTTTTAGGCTCATTCATCTTTGGTCTGCTACTGCTCATAGATGCTGTTTCTGGGCTTTTCCCCCTCTGCTTTTGAACATCCTGCACTGAGACTGTCAATTATTATCAACACCTGCGTTAACAGATACCTTTTGACTCAAAGATGTCTTGGGGCCGGCTTAATGCCAGATTGCTTTGAGGAAAAAGTCAAGAAGGCTTTGCCCCAAGAAAAATCCACTGTTAGGAAAGAGTGTAATCAAATTAGTCCATTACAAAATACTATTCTTGTCCCCCAAATCCACCAAACTGTGTCAAGGAAAGGAGACAAGTCATGACTGTATCTATGCCCTCTCTACCCTGTGCTTACTTGCTTGCATGGCCCATGAGAGAAGACTGTAGCATATGTGTTCTTGACCCCAGATCTGTTGTCTGTTTTGATTTGATGACTTTCCCATTTCTCTCTGCTCACTTTCATCATTTTGTGGAACAGGCCATGGTCTGCCTGTAGGATAAGATCTTGTTTCTAACACTGCTATATCTCTATACTGTAAAGCAAATTACAGGAGCCTGCTGGCACTTTCTGTAATGCCTATGCCCGATTCAGCCTGCTACAGAGATTCAGATGCCGTAAAGGGTTCCAACTGAACTAAACCCTTCAGTGAAGCTTGTGAGACCTCTCCTCAAATTCATTTATGTACAATAATATCCTCCTTCAGCAGCTCCACTGGCCAGATGGAATTCAGCCTAGGGCATGATCAAACAGATTACTGCATCCCAACAACGCTGTAAACATCAAATGCTCTGACTCAGATGCTTAGCTGAGCTGCAGCCACTTTCAGCGCTGACTTGCTGAAGCCAAGCTGATCTAAAACCCTGCACAACTTCCCCTGCTCTGTACTGGTGCCAGCATGCTTACTGCCATCACCCAGCATATCTGTGGGAAAAGGCTGAGCGCCAGGATCCCTGCACTCTGGCAGACCCCGTGCTGTAAGAACAGCCCCTGGGATGTGTTGACAAGGCATGAGGTAAAGTAGCCCAGAGGCCTCTCTACTTCATGCAGAAGATGTATCTAGAAGCCAGATGCTTCAAGTGGCAAAGCCAGTGAAAATGCCTTTGCTAGAGAGCAAACCTTTGGGAAAGGAGAAGTCACTCCAAAGAAACTGAGGTGTCCTTGCTGGTTTGCTTACTCCCCAAACTCAAGGAGAAAAAGGCAATAGTCAGCAACCTGCAATAATGGAAGGGATTAGTGAAGCAGAGCCAAGAGAGGCAAAGAGCTTTCCAATTACAGTGTAGGACTTATGTTCCCCACACCAGCCTGACTGCTTGCATCTGCGGTACTTGTGCCATTATGGCCTCCTCATAGGAGTTCGGCCTAGAAGATTCTGAATCAAGAAGAAAAGTCATACTGGTGTTAACTGTCCTCCAGTCAGGAACCTTAGTTGTTAAAAAGGGATGAAAGAAACGCATGAACTGCTCAAATAGCATTGACAGAATGATATGGTCCTTAAATGCAGTAACAGAAACTGCATCCTCAGCTTTACATTGGTTTCCTGCAGCTCTTTTTTCTTTCCTATCTTGACATTAAAAA
>WAAB01016724.1:3298-16574 GCA_013389865.1 Piaya cayana | reverse complement strand
TATTGAAGACACCAAGATGAAACAGGATGCATTCTAGGGTGCTGAAAGAATCAATCTAATAATGAGACTGCTCATCATCATGTTTAAAAGCTTGTAGAGATGATGGTAGGTCTTCCATGAGTGGAGAAAGGTAAACAGCTAACCAGTCCTCAAAAAGGAAAAAAGGACAATCCAGGCAACTATAGGCTAGTAAATGTCACAAAAATCACACAATCATGGAGGTTGGAAAGGGGCTGTTGGGATGATCTAGTCCAAACCCCTGCCCATGCAGGGTCAGCTAAAACAAGTTGCCCAGGATTAATGTCTAGTTGGGTTTTGAGTATCTTCCAAGATGAAGACTCCCTAGCCTCTCTGGGAAAACCCATATCAGTGTTTGATTAAATAAATAAATAAATAAGCAAATAAATAAATAAGTAAATAAGATTCTAGTATTTAAAGGGAATTTCATGTTTTACTTTGTGCCCATTGCCTCTTGTCCTCTCAGTGGGCAGTACTGAGCTAAGTCTGGCTCCTCCTTCTTTGTTTTCCCACCAACAGGTATTTATATATATTTAAAAGATTTTTCCTGCTCAACCTTCTCCAGGCTGAACAGTCTCAGCATTTCACAGCCTCTCCTTATTTGAACGATACTTCAGTTCCTTAATCATTTTTGTGAGCTTTTACTGGTCTAGGTCCAACATCTCCATAGCTTTCCTTTGCTGAAGAGCCCACAACTGGATATAGTACTCCAGATGTGGCTTACCAGTGCTGAGCAGAAAGGAAGGCCCACCTTCCTTGACCTGCTGGAAACGGTCTTCCTACTGCAGTCCCGAATGCTGTTGGACGCCTTTGCCATGAGGATGCATTGCTGGCTTGTCATCAACCAGGACCTCAACGTCTTTTTCTGCAGACCTGCCTCCCAGACAGTCAGTCCACAGTGTGTACTGGTGCATGAAGCAGGTATTCTTCGAACACATTTCTGGGCACATGAAGAACTGTTGGTGATCAGGACCAGTCAACACAGATTTAACAGTGATAAATCATGCCTGACCAATTGGAATGCATTATATGATAAAACATCAGGATTTGTGGACAATGGGAGAGCACAGAATGTTATTTACCTCAGCAAGTCCTCCAACAGTGTCTCACAGCACTCTTGTTATCCAAGTTATGACTTTAGTGCCTGGATGGATATTCAACTAGGTAAGTAAAAACTGGTTGGAAGGTTGAGCTCAAACAATAGTTGAAGTGTCATACTCTCCACTGGAGCCCACTAACATGTAGGGTACTGCACAGGTCTATCTTGAGGATTGTCCAGCCTAACATCTTTATCAATGACCTGCAGAAGGCCACAAAGTGCCCTCTCAAGTTTGTAGATGACAGCAAACTAGGGGATACAGTCAATATGCTCCAGGGCAGAGAGCTGCCATTTTGAGGGACCCAGACAGGCCAAAGACACGGACCACCAGGAAAAGACTTCTGGTGAAAAGGATCTGTGCTTGTTTAGCCTGTGAAGGCTTTGGGGGAACAGAACAGCAGACTTTCAGTTCCTAAGAGAAGGTTACCAGGAACACAGAGCCAGGCCCTTTACCAAGGTATAAAGCTGGGAAAAAAAGAGACAATACATTGAAGTTACCACAGAACAAAAAAAACTCACTGCTATAAAGTATTGGAACATGTATCTCAGAGGTTGTGGAACCTATACTTATATAGATTTTCATGATCTACCTGGACAAAGCCTGAGCTGCCTAGTCTGATGTCAGCATTGATCTTGCTTTGAGGATGAGTTGGGCTTACAATCCCAGGAGGTCCCTTCCAATCCGAAGGATTCTGCAAGTGACTTCACATTATAACCTCAACCAGAAAAGACTTGGGGATATCATAGATTTGACACCCTTTCTGATAGTAACATCACTGTAACATCACTTTACTTCCTTTGTTTGCTTTAAACACTTCGGCTCAAGGCTGATCATTTGTGCCCTTGTTTTGCGGTACAGGCAAAGAATAGCAGAGTGGTTGCAGCAGTAGGAGCTCCCCAAAGACTGACCTTAGGATATCGCCTGAGGGTCTGGTCTGTAGCCCCACCCTGGCAGAGCTCCCACTCCTGAGCTGGCTGTGATGGGGGAGGAGATGCAGCAGTAGGCACTGACACCCCTGACCCCCTGAACATGACTGCTCTGGCTAGACCCTCCTGAAGAAGCTTCCATACACACATGGCAAGACCCCCCCACCATGTGCTGATGGGGCACAGACCAGCCTAATAAAAGCACTAGCAAGCAGCTCCATAAGAACCGTCATCAGCATGAAGGTTGCCAGTTGTAGGATAGTGTCAAGTATCTGACCACAACAGTCAATGATGGGACCTACATTTAATGCCCTTCATCTAGATTAAAACTTCACACCAATCATGAGTAGAACTGCTGACACAAACTCTGAAAGGAGCAATAACCAAGCAGGGCCAAAAACAAATTACTGCCTGGTATTCAGAGTCTGATGTAATACTTGGCTTTGAGTTGCTCCTGTGACTCCCAGTTACACATACAGAAACAGTCATCCACATTACACAGCTACTTTTGTTCAGCAGTTTCACAAAATCTGTCAAAAAATTCTATGCTGTTTACATCAGTATCAGCAGT
Source organism: Piaya cayana (assembly GCA_013389865.1). Taxonomy (NCBI): domain Eukaryota; kingdom Metazoa; phylum Chordata; class Aves; order Cuculiformes; family Coccyzidae; genus Piaya; species Piaya cayana. The sequence goes on along the minus strand of WAAB01016724.1, from coordinate 13,959 downwards.
GAGCATTACATCACAGTAAGCACCAGGGAGTTCTGAAGCACAGTTAAATATTTAGGATGACAAAAGATAAATACCATTTTAAAACAGAGAATGATGTTTATAAATATTTCAGAGGAATATCAAAGCCTCTGAAGTAGAGGAAACCAGAGTTAATCAAGTACAGGAGTTTCAAAATCACCTACATACTTTCCACAGCAGTGTTGCTGCTTTATGCACATTCTCAGCATAACAGAATTCTTCTGCAGAGGCATGCTAAACTAGCATACCTACCATCCTTTGGGAATCCCTGAGTTAGTACAGCAGCTAATCTGGCATCCATCCAATTTACAAAACAGCTCATCTAACCCAAAGGCCATCTCCCATCCCCTTTGTTGACTGTTCTATAGCTACAGATAGACTAATGCCCCAGGGCTTTCTAGTCTGTTTCCTTTCTCTCTTTTTCCACACTTCCATAAGGCACACCTATTGCATGACAGAAGTTACTGAAATGGGAGAAAAATGTCTCTTATTTCACCAAATAACAACTTGCATCCACTCTCATGCCAAAAATTTTCCATCACATGGTGATGCATTCATGTGCCCTGTTCTTACAGTGCCAGTTCATTGGTCTCTTGACAGAAAGTTTGTGGGCACCATAACCAGATCAGAAAACACACCATGATGCAGAGTCTGCCGGCACTGCTCTTCAGAAAATATTAGATCATGTGCAGTCTTGAAATGCCAAGTGCTGTACTCCCACGGGAAGTGACAAGAATCTCACAGTCGTCAGTAAAGAGAGAAAATTGTTCCCACTTGAAAATCCCACTGGAAAATAGGCTTAATGGCTGAATCCAAACATTTAATATCTCTCTCAAAGTAGGATTTCTTGAGTATTATACTTACGTGTTCACTACCTAACTGTACTTCAAACTGTTTAAATGCATTAAACTCACAGCATCATCATCAACCTTGGAGATGTCTTCTACAATCTATAATAATGATAAGCTGAATGAAAACATATACACAATTTTCTTTCATTGCTTTTCCCATCTTTGAGTTTCAATGAATCTCCTCTTCTTGTACATGACAGAAAGCAATCAAAAGCCTTCTTTTAAGACTTTTGGAAGACTACCAAATTAAAAGATAGGGCAGCATGCATAATAATACTACATATTCTAGGTACTTACTTCATGTTTGTTCTTAATGGGCATCCACAGAATTATGGTAATGCAAATAAAAGTACAAAAGGTGAATTAACAGATGTTATTTTGAAGCAATGGTACACAAATATATTTAGAACTTTCTGTAAATTGAATGCACAAAACAAGAAGTGGACAAATTCACTGAACAGTTTCTACATTTTAACCCACAAAAAAGTTGAATATCAGTCTTTCCCTCTCTTTACACACCCCTCCTTTAAAGAGAAAATTTTTATGCCCATATTTCTATTATCTCCCACATACTGATATGATCTTCTCATTCATCTGAGGTTCACTGGTCTCATTTCATGCATTTCAAATTAGGTAGATGCAGATGCTTTAACAAACAAGAGCTGAAACAAAACAGTTTGAGCTTGGTTGCATTCCCTCAACTGTACCCTCATCAAGCAGTTGCAGATGACTGGTACTAGCCAACTGTAAACCACTGTTCCTGAACAAGTAACAATTGTTACAAAAAAGAACAACACAGTTTAATCTGTGTATTGCTCTGTGCTGCTATCAGAGGAAGCACTCACATGAAAATACAAAAGCAGGAAACGTTAAAAAAGTATATCCCTTGGCACCAACTCTTTGTCGGTTCAAGTCTTCATTTCATAGTGCATCACATCAATAAATAAAAGATGCACCATGGGCAGCCTTAAGGTAGAAACCACCAACCAAAACCAAACCAATCAGCCACCTTCCCCAAAAATAATACAAACCAAAAAAAAAGCAGACTGGAGACTAAAGCAGCAAACACCTGTGACTTTTATAAGACCTTACCAAAGGTCAATGTTGCGAATTTTCAAAGCCATACATTTTGAAAGCCAGATATATACAAAAGTCACTAAATGCCAAAGGTAATAAACAGTATTCTTATACAACCATACTCACCAGCTTTTCACAAATTCTTTTTTTCAATTAAATATCAAGGTTGTAATAATAAATTGCAAGGAAGGATACCAGTTTTGTTAGCATACTATTTTTTAATTCAAAATTGCAAACCATCAATATTCAATTCACTCTTGGAGTCTTCTTCCCATCTTGCATGGCTTTGGAATGACCCATACAGCACCAAATATCATAGATGTGGGTGGACAAAGAGAACCCCTGATAGTTCTTCTGTGTGAGTTTTCCCATACAACAATCCGTTCTTAGCATATCTTTACTTTCCAGTTGGTGAACACAACTTGGAATCACAAGCCACAAGAAGAAAAAAACAAACCAGCTTTAATAATATATATATTAAGCAAAATCACTCACAATACTTGAAGTTTAAATTGTATAACAACCATAAAATAATTAACATCAAAACTACGAACAAAACTTACATGTAGCTTTCACTAACTTATTCCCAACTGTTTCCACATTCTTTTTAATACGTACAAGCCATGTAACAAATAAGTTGGAAATGCTGTCAGAGGAGCAGATAACTCCTACAGCATAAATTAGATTCATAAAGACTATACAGGCTAAAGATAAATTCCTGGAAACAATATAACCTGTTAGATATTTTGTTTTTTAAAGTAAGCTTATAAAAAACCCCACATTTTGAAATCAAAACCTCTTTAAAAAAATCTGAAACTACATAGTTTCACTTCAAATTAAACACACTTTAAAAACATTACAAAAATTAACAACAGAAAAAAACCATGTCATTATGAGAGTTTTGTCCAATAACAAATATTAGCATACTTATTTTCAGCAAGGTTGTGTGACAAGCCCATTACCTTTTGGTTTATTTAGGCTTAAAACAATGCAAAATAAATAGTGTCAACACTGTGAATGTTCATGTCAGAGGCAGAGCCCCTGCAAAGTCTGATTGTGCTTTTAGCTTACATTCTACCCAAATTCAAACTAACTTTTCTGTAAGGATGAATACATGCTTTTTCAATTGCTCCCCACAAATCAGTGTCATCTGTCCTGCTCATAGTCACAGGTACTGAATACTGTTTCTGTTCTTAGCCATGCAGAGCTCACTCTCCCACAGCATCTCCCATCATGCCTACCACTGCTAGCAATGTGCAGTCAAGCCTGATGTAATGCTTGTCCCTGAAACAGAAGGTAAAAATAAACACACAAAGGCAAAACAATTGCTAGCAACCTTGGGTTCAATTTTTTCCATCTTGTACAGCATCAAATAGGCCAGTTAAAAATGTTTGCTACTTAACCTCCTCCTGGACAGGCTGGTGTCAGCTGGTATGTCTTTCAGTTTCTGCCTACTTTATTGTTGGCTTTTTACTGAATATCTTGTAAAAATTTAAATAGGTTTTATCAAAGATCCATTCAGTTAAATAACCAAATCACATAAGCCTGGGATTTGCTTGATGCAGCCCACTTAGCAGAAGTTTCCTGGTGAGTTACTTTGAGAAGTCTCTCCATGAACCTCTGAAACTCACTATTGAGGTCAAATTAGAGGAAATACAATAGACTTTCCATCTCTCTCACCCTAAGCTCTGTATAGCAACGGTGTATTTACGCCATACTTCTCCCTCTAATAGCACAACTCTGTCTTCGGCTGATGCACACGAAATCCTAGCCAACTGATTATTTATTTCCCAATTCTCCTATTTTCCTTCTTAAACATTTCTAGGGTGAGGCCTTTAAAATAGGAAAAATTCTACAATACTAGGTAAATTAAGCTATACGTCAGCTTGAGAGCAATAAAGGAACTGGCAGAACGGGAAATATAAAACAGCTGAGTAGCATAGCTTAGTCAAGAAGAGTACAGGGCTGAGTACAAGCTAACAGCCCCCAGTACTGCAACAATAGGCAGAGAAAGGTGGAAGAGTAATTAGTTCCATAGAAGGGAAAGAACTAGGATTAATGGCTATTCATATTACCTACACATATCCTCAACTTTTTTTTCCAAAAACACTGAACTGTTTGCCCAAGCAATGGGCTTGGCAAAGCCCTGGCAATAACTTCTACAATCTGTAATGATACACTACTCAAAAAATATAAACTATATCAGGAAAACGCTTCTGTCGTTCCACTTGGGGGACCTCTAACTGCCTGAGGCGCACCCAGCTGCCAGAAAATCGGCAGAAGTTGAATCAAAGTTCCAAGAAACACATTATGAGGAAGCAATTTTATGTTGACTCTGCAGAGGATTTTAAAGTTTAATGTTCCCCCCTCCCCTATCACCTCTAACCTCCAATACTACAAATGCTTCTGCTGAGTGGCGAAGATATCCCTTTGAAAATGATGGGGAGATCAGGACTACTAGCAAAGAGAGTAGTGTCGCTCCTAAAATCCTACCTATGTCTCCATGAAGCTACATATACACAATCTACATTTCTCTCCTACGCTGAAGGAAACTGTTCAGGGATTAAAAGGACAAAACTATGCAAAATAATAATAATAAAGAAAGAATCCACTAAAATTAAAGTTTTGGTACTGTAACAAGCTAATTTTCTTGGTTATTTAAGACAAGTACCTCTAAGCACAGATAGCCTCTCTGGAGCTGAGTAACATTAGCATGATGTGCAGAGATGGCATGAACAGCTGGGTCAAGAATTTAAGTACAGCAGCTGAAAAATCAAGAGTTCAAAGTGGGTTAGAATTTACTACAGCCTCCGTTAGAAAATGCTTAAGGTCTGACAACAGAAAGACTGAAAACTACTTCTTTAAAAAAACCTGAATTTGTTCCCAGCTATCCAACAGGCTAGCATATAGACATCACTATTAAAAATGAGGCCTTTCCATTTAATCACAGACATCATAAAATCCTAGAATTGTTCGGGTTGGAAGGGACTTTAAAGATCATCCAATTCCAAGCCCCTTGCCATGGGAAGACACACTTCCCACTAGATCAGGATACTCAAAGCCTCATCCATCCTGGTCTCAAACGCTTCCAGGAGAGGGGCATCTATGACTTCTCCGGACAACCTGTTCTAGTGCTTCAGCACACTCGGAGTAAACAAAATATTCCTAATATCTAATGTAAATCTCCCTCTTTCAGGTTAAAACCATTATCCCTCATCCTGTCCCTGCACACTCTGATAAAGAGCCCTCATATTTTCTTTAGGCCAACTTAAGTATTGGAAGGCTGCTATAAGGTCTCCCTGAAGCCTTCTCTTCTCAAGGCTGAATAACCCCAGCTCTCTCAGCCTGAACTCACATAGGAATTGCTCCAGGACTCTGACCACTTTTGTGTCTTACTCTGGACTCACTCTAACAGATCCATGTCTTTCCTGTACTGAGGACTCCAGAATTGAACATAATACTCCAGGTGAGGTCTCACAAGAGCAGAGCAGAGAGGGAGAATCATCTCCCTTAACCTGCTGCTCATACTTGTTTTGGTGCAGCCCAGAATACAGCTGGCTTTCTGGACTACAAGTGCACACTGCTGGCTCATGTTGAGCTTTTCACTCACCAACACCCCCAAGTTCTTCTCTTCAGTGCTAGTCTCAATCAGTTCTCTGTCTGAATTATATTTGTGCTTGGGATTGCACTTGGTCTTGTTGAACTTCATGAGGTTTGCATAGGCTCACCTTTCAAGCCTGTCAAGGTCCATCTGGATGTCACCCCTTCTCTCCAGTGCATCAACTGCACCACACAGCTTGGTATCATTGGCAAACTTGCCAAGGGTGTACTCAGTCCCACTGTCCGTGTCTCTGACAAAGATGTTAAACAACACTGATGCAAATACAAACCCATCACTAGTTTCTACCTATATATTGAGCCATTGACCACATCTCTGAGTGCTAATATCCAGTCAACTCCTTATTACTGAGTGGTCCACCCATCAAATCCATGTCTCTCCAATGTAGAGACAAGAATGTCATGTGGGACAGTACCAAATGCTTTGCACAAGTTCAGATAGGTGACATCAGTTGCTCCTCACTTATCCACCAGTGTTGTAGCCCCATCACAGAAGGTCAACAAACCCATCAGGCACAACTTGCCTTTAGTGAAGCCATGTTGGCTGTCACCCATCACACCCTTATTTTTCAGGTGCCTCAGCAGTGTCCAGGAGGATCTACTACCTTATCTTGCCTGACACAGAGGCGAGACTGACAAACTTCCTTATTCCGATCTTCCTTATTCCCTTTTTAGAAATGGGAGTTATATTTCCTTTTTCCCAGTCAGTGGGTACTTCACCAGACTGCCACAAATTCTCAAATATGAGGGATAGTGGCTTAACAACTTCATCTGTCATTTCCCTCAGGACCTGCAAATGCAGACAATATGTTGCATGCAACAAAATATGTACCACAGACCAGCTCAGACCAGACAGAAGCATACCCCAGGCACTTTCAGAGGCAGTCACGCTCAAGAATTGCTCTATGGAAGGCAGACAGGGACCACAGCTCTGTGGCAGTGTGGTGACAAGCAATAGGGACAATAAGCAAGGGAGAAGCAGAAAATGGTGCTCTACCAGTATATGCATTTGTATACACATACAAATAAGTAAGAGGCAGCCTCACCTTATCACCATGAGGAGATTTTGTCACTAAACACTCAAGTGGAAATTTTTCTCCATATTAGAAAACTTAAAATAAAAATCTGCCTGTGAGAGAGGATCACAAATCTGATATTCCAGGGGAGCAGAAGTAATAAGAAAACATGTTTTCCTAGTGACAGTAGTAGCACCAAAGAGAACTTCTTAAGTGGATTAAGGATGGGGGAAAACATTCCAGGTCCAAGCAACTTGAGAGGAGCTAGCTAACTCTTAAAAATATCTCTGGGTCAAATAATATTGCTTTCTCCATAATCAATTAATCTTCTGCCAGTGGGGTGCTCTCATACATAGAGATGTAAGTTTATGGTACATTACAGCCTAACTATATCACATTACTTTGTAACTTACTGGACATGATCATTTACAATTCTACCTCAAGACCTCAGAATCCAGTTTAAAATAGAGACCCCCATAGATAAAATTATCCTGACCTGGCCAAAGGCCAACCCTAAGGCCACTGCCCAGAGAAGCTTTCTTTCCCACATGCTCCTTCAGCTGGATTTCTAGCAATGTTCCCAAAAACCTGATCTAATACTGTCCATTTAACTGGACAAGCTCTTTGTAGGACAAAGAACAGAGACCAATGCTAAGAAGTCACTCAAATCAGACACAAACAAAGTACTGGCCCAATTGTGGAACACCCCAGAATGTTACACCTGTTTTTCAAATATGTGCCTTTGACAAAATCAGGTCAACAAGTTATTCCTCTAACTGTAAGACAGCCAAATAAATTATTTAATTTGTTCTTGTAATTCTCTTTCTCATCTTGCTTGTCTGATCTCATTTAGGATTAAACTTTACAGCCTATATTTGCATAGTATTTCCCAGGTCCTCCTCTCTGCACCTTACTCTGCTGGGCACAGTACAAAGAGTCTGGGAGCAACAACCTTGCTCACAGTCCAAAACAAACTAGAGAAATGAAAAACAGATCTGCCCCAGTGAGGTGTTCCAGGGTTCCTAGAAGTTCCCACAGTCCAACAAATAGTGGCAACTTGCCCCCATACAATATTAAAATCCCACTATTCAATACTTTAATCACCCCTCCCAGGGCGGGATGCCCCATCCCTGGAGGTGTTCAAGGCCAGGATAGACAGGGCCTTGAGCAGCCTGGTCCAGTGGGAGATGTCCTTGCCCGTGGCAGCAGGATAATCTTTAAGGATGACCTTTAAGGTCCCTTCCAGCCCAAACTGTTCTGTGATTCTATAACAACACATCCTATATGTTAAAATGCCCATCTTATTAAAAATGGGTGCCTGCCAAAAACATACCATCCCAAAGCATTTCATATGCCCTTATTCCATTACACAACAGTGAGAATAATTGGAACTTACAGTGCTTTACACAGTTTCAAGAAAAATCACACTAAGTAGCAGTTTTAAAATGTAACTGAAGACTGTCTCCACTGATTTCATCTAGGTCTGGCTTCTCTGCTGAGTAGTTTCCTACAACAGCTTTTGCAATACACTTCATTTAATTTTGAGTGATGAGTAATATTTCACTTCAACACCACATGCTAGCAAGGCATTCAATCATTTTATTTCAACAACAATTTTATTGTTCAGATACTAAAAATTCAAGTCTGACAAGCCTTTTAATATGTGTAAGTTCCACAGACAGTAAAAAGCACATTTCCCATTCTGCTCAACATGACAAAGTCCTGCCTTCTTAGCAGAAATTGACACCTTTAAAAAGAAAATCCTTAAATTGCAGTAGAGTATCTGAAATCACATAGCTAACGCTGATTAGTAAGGTTAAGAACGTGAGATAATTTCTAGACTTCCATTAGAGATGGGATCCTAATTTTTCAATCTGCTGTGAAACTGATTGCAGTAATGTAATGGAAAGGCGAGAAAACTGCATATTACCATGCATGCAAGAAAAATAATTGAAATAACCTATTTATCTTCTCTCTCTGAGGGATGTGGATTTTTTTTTTTACTCCTTGATGATGTAATTCACAGATCAGCAGGCTGGGAATCAAGCCTATGCCCACTTACCAGTGTAATATGACCATTTAGCATAATTAGCATATGATATTTCAATACTGCTGTGAACTTGGACCAGATTTGAAATGTAAATATTTGCCAAACAGTACATTCTAGTGTCCAGTGCTAAACAACTGAGTATCTTAAGATACTCCATGTGCTTTCTCTTCCAGGGGTAGAGTTAAGGCTGCTGTGGGAATTCTCACTTTCATTACATAAGGCAGTTTAAACATGATAGATACCATTACATTAATTTCTGCAGTATCAAATTTTAAAGAGCTGGAAAAAAGATGAAAGAGCTAACAATACAGCAATCATTTCAATTGGCACAGGTATGAACAGGAAAAAAAGAATGCAAAAAAACCCAGCCATTCCAAGCTTCCCCAGCTATCTTTTTCCATCACCCAGGAGCAGAGCCCAGCTTTCCCAGGACACAGAAATCAACAGAGCACCATTCAGTATAATTCACAGCATGGCATGCATGCAAAATGTAATAAAAAAATATCATTGCAAGATATAAGCACACAGTAGCCTTTCAGGAGAGACGTTTTAAGCCGAAGCCAAAGCTTTTTATAACTGTCTTAAATTCTACAGCATGAAATGTCATAGGTTCTTTATCATACACACTCTAACATTTTGTCTCATCTACTACAATTACAGATGTTACCTAAATCACTGCCTAACACCCTCTAACTATATCTCCATCCCTTTCTTGCAACAGAAAAATCCACAAGCTGTTCATATCCAATAGCAACTGTGAAGATTTTAAGCTAATTGTACAACCCTTATTACTACATCTTATCACTATTTTTTTCACTTGAAATGTATATAAAAATATTTGAAACACACTCACAGAAACTAAAGGGGAAAATAAAAAATAAAGGGAAAAGTAAAACTCATGTGTCAATTAAATTAGAAATACTAGCCAGAAAAATCAAAAGTGCTGCCCCTACTTTGCATTTAGATCATCTATCATCACCAAGACACCTGATGACCTGTTTACAGCAGCAAGAAGAAAAATTCAGCAAGATCTCTCCTGCACTAGTCCCACTTCGTGACTAGTCTCTTCTTTGCTTCTAAATCATCTTTGCTTCAAATCATTGCTGGAGTGAAAATCACACAAATCCAGGCAACATAAAGCACCCCACTTTCCCCAGTTCATATTGGCTCATTCAGGGCTACAACAGCACCACCTCAGTGTTTGAAGGGTGCTAAAAAAGTAGCACACTCACAAGAGCGAGACCAGGACTTCCTCCAAGCATATGGGAGAGACACGGAATAGTACCATCTCTAATGCTTAAAACCCCATAAAAATTATAGTAGCTGCATACAAAATGTACGGGCTGATTATTAAAAAATAATGTGATTATTCACCAAACATGGTAAACAGAACTGTTTCCATTATTCTACGGGTTTTGTTTGGCTTTTTTTAAAGGAATGCATTCATTCAGCCTGCCTCACTGCATCATGTAAGATTCTGCCCAGAGCCCAGAAGTCACAAAAAGTACTCAAGCTTATCTATGAGAAAATAATCAATTTCTAAATGTTTTCAGATTTCCAATACAAGGCAATTTTTAAAAGTAGATAAGAAAACACTATTTCAAGAGTGGTGTTTTCAAAACTATGCCCATTGCAGAATAGTAAACATAGGGATAATCAGTTGTCTTCACTTTCCATCTTTTCACATTCAGTTTTAAGAACTAGTTTACTGAAAATTAATCGTCTTTATTGCCAAGAGAAGGTCTTCTTGATTTCACAGTTGACAGTCTATTTATTGTGCCTGCTGGAGCACATGGACACCTCAGCATATCATACACATCAGTTCTATACCTCTTTCATAAAGTAAATCAACACTATAAGAATGCTAGGCTCCTTGATGACGTCAGGTTCTACATCAATCACATTCAGGCAACCAGCCAACCAAACAGGCTCTCTAGACATGCAAGAGACAACTTTATTTCAGCAACTGAATTAATCATAGAATCATAGAATCACAGAACAACCAGGTTGGAAGAGACCTACCAGATCATC